>JALIZH010031400.1:0-19041 GCA_030522465.1 Rhipicephalus appendiculatus | reverse complement strand
TGTCTAAGTATGTAGAAATACGCGCACCTGGTCGTGTGACCACTCTCTCTTTTTTTTTCCCCTCTCTTTCTCTCGGCACGGCGATGATATAAAAGCGCATCGGCGCCTGGTAAATTTCGTCTTGATGAAGATCAGTCTCCGATCGAAACGTCACCAATAAACAGTTTTTTAGAAGCGTATATATATATATATATATATATATATATATATATATATATATATATATATATATATATATATTGTGATGAACAAGAACGACGCTGAAGTTCGGGCGCGCGGGCAGCGACCTAGGGGCAGAGGAAGACGACGAGAGAATATAGAACAGCCGGCCCAGGAACGGGTGCTGTCTCTGTGTCTCGTTCTTTACAATGGCGCAGTCTACGAAACCTGAACCGTCCGGCTGAACCCATCTGCCTTCGTGGGTCATCGGCAGCGGTGTCCCTGCGTCCGAGGAACGCCGTCCACGCTTTCTCGCTCATGGACCCGACGACCCTACTACTGCCGGTAGGACCTACGCCACCATTCGAGGACGGCGTCCCAGCCTCCTCAGTGCCCAAAAGGCAGGGTTACCCCGCCGTCGTCAAGACAGCGCACGGCCTCCTGTTGCCCGGGAACGCTGTTCACGCTTCCCGTGGCGACAACCCATCGCTCAGGACTTCATCGGCACCTGAGCTGCTGAGGGGTGCTGTTCAGGCGCCCTCTGACAATGATCCCACAGCAGTGAGCCCAATCACCACCTCCGACTTCACCAACGTTGCCACGGGCTCCGCATGCGTATCATCGGATAGCGCCGCGCAGCTGCGGCATACCATCGCGCGACTCCGCGGCACGGTGAACGCTTTGAGGGTGTCGAGCTCTGCGCTATTTCCTGCCTTCATGCCGGCATTGAGCGCCGCCAACGCCACGCTGGATCTAGCCGCCTCACACGAACTGGAGGCCACCTCACCCCAGCAACGCAGAGAGCTCAGGTGTGCCCTCATGCAGCTCTCACACCAGCTGGGCTGTTTCGCGTTGGCGCTCTCTGGATTTTCGTCGGCCGTCCCACCATCGCGAGCCGCCTGCGAAATACTGGAGTTCCGCGGCTTTCACGATCCCGCCGAACATTGGGTGGCGACCATCAACGCTACAGGAGCTCTCGAGGCTTGGACGGAGGTGCAGAAATGGTCCGTGGCCGTAGAGCGCCTTCGGGACGGTGCCGCGGCGTGGCGCAGGTACGAAGGCGTGAGGCAGCAGTCCTGGGCAGAATGGAGTGCTGCCCTGATTGCCGCTTTCGGCCGGGTTCCCTGTACCTCCAGCGAGTTCAACTTGACCTCCAACAAGGACGGAGCTCAGGAGGGGCCCCCCCTCGAGGCAGCAACGGCACGCTGTAGCTCACCGCCAGACAGCTACGCAGCTGGGTCTGGTACAAGCACCGGACTAAGGCTGTGTTGTGTCCCTGCCTCGGTAACCGGTGGCAGAACATCCCTGCCAATGGCCGAGAGCGGTTGTTCTCCACACTTTACAGAAAAGCTGCCTTCACGCCCGCTACAGCTTGAGCACTTGGAGGCACCGGCCCACGTCGTACTGCACGTTCTACCACCTGATGCGAAATGCCTATCTACGGATTCCAACAACATTTTCTCTAACAAGACGAAAGCGGATCTGCGTGCGACTCATTCATTGGTTGAACGTAAGAGCCTTAATGACTTGCCCAGAGACGACTTTTCAGAAGACACCAAGGTCTGTGAGAAGTCTGAGATTAGTTTGATCGAAGACCTTCTTGCGCAGCACAAGTGTCCTCCTATTGGAACGGCTACCGACGAGGATCGTCCAACTGTACACAGCGCGGCTTCCAGAATTGCTGACTTGAGGACGCCAGGCGGCCCCACAGCGACAACTACGCAAGAACACAAGCCACGTCGCAAGTCAGCGCGGGAACCTGACCCCACGAGCACACGAAAACGTCCCTCGACCTGGTGCAAATTGCGCAGACGGCCGCGTTTGGGGCTGCATGTTGCGTTACCGAATCCACCATTTCCTGTCCTGCTTTCCAAAATGTCGCTAGACAAAGGTAAACGTTCTGGGATCCTGCGACCATGCAGATACAGTCAGGACCATCCGCCAGAACTGTCGTCAATAAGCTTCCAAAAGACGTCGCACCATAGACAAGACAGACCACTGCAACAAAGCCAATCCCGCCCGCTAGAAAACACACTAGAAAATCTCCAAACATTGTCGCTGCGTGGCCGGGACCGACCGCTGCGATGCAGCCAGTGCCGCCCACCAGAGGCATTGTCGGCAGGTGCGCGCGCTCGCAGTCATGGCCGAGTGTCATGAACAAGAACGACGGTGAAGTTCGGGCGCGCGGGCAGCGTCCTGGGGGGCAGAGGAAGACGACGAGAGAATATAGCACAGCCGGCCCAGGAACGGGGGCTGTCTTCTTGTCTCGTTCTTTACAATATATATATATATATATATATATATATATATATATATATATATATATATATATATATATATATATATATATATATATATATATATATATATATATATATATATATATATATATATATGTGACGTTAGAGAACAGAGATACGTCGTGGTTCAGATGCCATCCATTTATTCTAATGCACGCGCACTTCTTCGTCGGCTTCTCCTACCATCGCCTTGTTCATACGTTACACTCTTCCCCCTCCCCTCGAGAAAGTCTCAGTTCAGAAGGTACAAAATAACGTCGTAGTTTGCTAACATGAACAATGTCCGAGTTTCTACCTAAGGGCAACACGGAGTGGTTGATCTCATAGTTCACTGGTGAGAATATATATATATATATATATATATATATATATATATATATATATATATATATATATATATATATATATATATATATATATATATATATATATATATTGTACCGGAGCACAGCGGTGCCAGCTCTGTGCCAGCGTGAAAGAAGACGTTGACGTTCGTGTGGTTCGTGCTTGCCGGGTTTCTTCCTGAACCAGCTTGGTTGACTGACTCTTTGTCAAGCATAATAACAAGTGTCCGTAGGAGAGCACGCTTGTTGCATTTGGTGGAGCTGCTGGGTAATCCCCTTCCGCGTCCTGGGAGCTCCGCAGCCGTAAGCTACCATCTGACTCCAGAATGAACGAGCGCGTCGATCCCTCGCAAACCTCTTCCACCCCCCCCGCCTGTCATGTGCTCTGGCTTTTTTCGTCTGCGCGACCCTCCAGTCTACAGCGGCACTGAAGATCAGGATGTCGAGGACTGGCTGGCAGACTACGAACGTGCCAGCGCGATTAACAAGTGGGATGACCCTGCGAAGCTGACTCACGTCATCTTCTACCTCATGGATTTGGCCAACCTATGGTTCATCAACCACCGAGCCGACATCTCCACCTGGTCCGTTTTTAAAGAGACCGTGACTTCGTTTTTCGGTCGCCCAGCTATGCGCAAACTTCGTGCTGAACACGGTCTGCGTGGACGATGTCAACAAATTGGTGAGAGCTTCACGAGCTACATTGAGGATGTGATCGGCCTCTGTAGGCGAGTGGATGCGAGCATGACGGAGCCTGACAGAATAAAGCATATAATGAAAGGCATTGACGACGACGCCTTCCATATGCTTGTGGCCCAAAACCCACAGACCGTAACCGAAGTGATTCGGCTCTGTCAAAGTTTTGATGAGCTTCACAAGCAGCGAATCTCTACACGTCGCAATAGTACGCAAACAGCGGACCTTTCGGCCCTGGGGTCCAGAAGTAGTGGTGCGGACTACACCACGTCGATGCCTCAGATTCAACAATACATCCGTGAGGAAGTTGCTCGACAGCTCTCTCTTGTGGCCACCATCAACGAAACCCCCCACTGTGCTGGACCACTCGCTTCGTCGTGCTATCCAGACACAAGTTGCCGAGGCTCTCCCTTCGCCGGTTTCGCCAGTACAAGTTGCTGCACCGCTTACTTATGCAGAAGCCGTCACCCGACCTCGTACGCAACCGGCACCCCCACCATTCAGCCCGACCACCAACTACTACAGGCCGCCACTTCCAGTATACCCGGAAAACGCACCCTTCTCGCCTCCTAGGGCACCAGCGAACCCTTGGCGTACCCCCGGATAACCGGCCCGTCTGCTACGCCTGCGGTATTCCGGGACATGTTGCTCGCTATTGTCGCCGCCGTGGACCATATTTTCGTGATGCTCAGCACTCCGGCTACATCCCTCAGCAACCGGAACCCCATGTTACGCCTGATGCGCACGACTCCCGCTCACGTCGATCCGACTTCAGCTCACGTCGATCCGACTTCAACTCACGTCGATCTCCTTCGCCACCCCGCCGCCGGTCTCTGTCCCCCATGCTTCGCCGTTCCGACCACGCCCAGGAGGAAAACTAACAGTCGCAGTTCCTGAGGCAAGAACTGCGCCACCGACGAAATTTGCAAGGCCTCATCTTTCGCCCCCCTAACGAGATTGCGGTGTTTGTAGATGGTTTCGCCACAAACGCTCTTGTTGACACAGGCGCAGCTATTTGTGTAATCAGTGAAGTGTTATGCCGCAAACTGAAGAAAGTGACAACTCCGCTGTTTGACATTTCCCTACGCACAGCGAGTTCGCAGCACGTCAAACCTTCGGCCGCATGCACTGCTCGTGTTGTGATTCAAGGTGCGCTTTACGTAGTCGAATTTGTCGTTCTTTCGCATGCGTCTCATGATATTATCCTGGGATGGGACTTCCTTTCCGCTAATCGTGCGGTTGTCGACTGCGGTCGTGCACAACTCGTTTTGTCTCCGTTCAGCACCACAACCATAGATATCCCTTCCCCCACCCGACAAGGTGGTCGTCGCTGCTGACGTCGTGATCTCTGCTTTCTCTGTCGCCATGGTGCCCATTTCTTGTAACTCTGTTCCTGATTTAACTGCCCTCTTTATGCCGTCGAAGGAATGCGCTCGTCGCCGGAACCTTGTCGTCCCGTTTGCCGTCATCACGCTTGCCGATGGTTCCAGTGCCGTTTACGTGTGCAATCCGTTCCCTTGCCCTTCTACCTTACTGCATGGTGAATCGGGCGTCTTGACACTTATGACGCCATCTTCCCTTTCGATGCCCCTTCCAACACGACGACAATACCTGTGGATGCTGTCACGGCTGCCGCCGTACCCTCACTACCTGACGAAGACGTTCTGTTGCGCAGCGTGGACACCGCGCTTACGCAAGATCAGCGCAATCAGGTCGTTCAACTACTTGACCGTTTCCGCGCCTCCTTTGACCACGGCCAACCTTCCTTGGGACGCACGTCCGTTGTTGCTCACCATATCAACACTGGTCATCATGCTCCGCTGCGTCAGCGTCCTTACCGCGTCTCACAGGCTGAGCGCGACGTGATCACACAACACGTCGATGAGATGCTGCAGCGTGGCGTCATTCAGCAATCCCACAGTCCTTGGGCATCTCCAGTGGTCCTCGTGAGAAAAAAGGACGGCTCCATAAGATTTTGCGTGGATTATCGGCAACTAAACAAGATCACACGCAAGGATGTTTATCCCCTGCCCCGCATTGATGACGCCCTGGATTGCCTTCAAGGTGCGCAATATTTCTCTTCGCTTGATCTGCGCTCTGGATATTGGCAAGTGCCAATGGCGGCACCAGACCGTCCAAAAACGGCGTTCGTGACCCCTGACAGCCTGTATGAATTTAATGTAATGCCCTTCGGCCTTTGCAATGCGCCTGCGACTTTTGAAAGGATGATGGACAGTATTCTTAGGGGACTTAAATGGCACACCTGCCTTTGCTACTTGGACGACATAGTTGTCTTTTCTACCAATTTTGAGACTCATCTCTCCCGCCTTGAACAAGTTCTCCAGTGCCTTACGGCAGCCGGGTTGCAATTAAACTTAAAGAAATGCCATTTTGGCGCCCGGAAACTCACGATTCTCGGCCATGTCGTCTCAAAAGAAGGAGTATCACCAGACCCTGCCAAGCTGCGTGCCGTTGCCGAGTACCCCAAGCCTACTACCCTAAAGGAGCTCCGTAGCTTCGTAGGCTTGTGCTCCTATTTTCGACGTTTCATCCGTAATTTCGCCTCTATAATCGCCCCCCTTGACGCAGCTTCTTTCCGGCAGCGCTGAACTCTCGGCCTGGAATTCCAATTGCGACGACGCATTTACGACACTGCGACGGCTCCTCACCTCTCCGCCAGTACTCCGCCACTTCGATCCTAATGCACCTACTGAAATTCACACGGATGCTAGCGGCGTCGGTCTCGGTGCAATTCTCGCTCAACGCAAGGGTGGCTGCGACGAGTACGTCGTCGCATATGCCAGCCGTACCCTAACGAAGGCCGAGTCCAACTATTCCGTAACGGAAAAGGAATGCTTGGCCATCATTTGGGCTATAGCGAAATTTCGCACTTATCTTTACGGACGCCAGTTTGATGTTGTCACCGACCACCATGCCTTATGCTGGCTATCGTCAATGAAAGACCCTACTGGCCGCCTCGCTCGTTGGGCTTTACGCCTTCAAGAATACGACATACGTGTTGTTTATCGCTCGGGACGCAGACATTCAGACGCCGATGCTCTATCCCGTTCTCCGCTACCTCCTGACCCTGTCTGCTTACCAACTGCTACCTGCGATGCGTCATCTGTGAGCATCACTGACATGCCTGCCGAGCAGCGCAAGGATACCTGGATCGCTTCTCTGCTCGACGTCCTCTCTCGCCGTTCGCCAGAATCTACCTCACGCTCCCTGTGTCGTCAAGCAAAACACTTTGCTGTCCGTGAAGGCTTGTTATATCGCCGAAATTATCTGACTGATTGCCGTAGGTGGCTGCTTGTCATCCCCCGTCATTTGCGCTCGGACATATGCGCTGCCTTCCACGATGACCCTCAGTGTGGACACGCTGGAATATTCAAAACTTATTCCCGCCTCCGTCTAAGGTACTACTGGCGTGGCATGCATCGGCACGTCCGCCAGTACGTTCGGTCATGTGCTGCGTGTCAACGCCGCAAGACGCCTCCTCACAGCACCGCTGGCCCTCTGCAACCCTTACCCTGCCCGGCGAGACCATTCGACCGCGTCGGAATTGATCTTTACGGTCCTCTACCAAACACTCTTCAAGGCAACCGGTGGATCATTGTCGCCGCAGATCATCTGACACGGTACGCAGAAACATCGGCGCTGCCAGCTACCACCGCTAAAGACGTTGCTTGCTTCCTGCTTCACCACCTCATTTTACGACATGGTGCACCTCGTGAATTACTGAGCGACCGCGGCCGCGTGTTCCTCTCGAACGCCGTCGACGCACTGCTAAAAGAATGTCGCATTGTACATCGGAAAACTTCGGCATACCATCCTCAAACAAATGGCATGACGGAACGCTTTAATCGTACCCTTGGAGATATGCTTTCCATGTACGCATCTGACGATCACACTAATTGGGACCGGGTGCTCCCTTTCGTCACGTACAACTCTGCGCCACAAACGACCACCGGCTTCTCTCCTTTCTTCCTCCTATACGGACGGGAACCCTCATGCCCCATGGATACCATTCTCCCCTACCGACCCGATGTTTCCGAAGCGACGCCTGTTTCCGAAGCAGCTGCTTATGCCGAAGAGTGTCGTCAGCTCGCTCGCTCGTTTACCGCGCAAGACCAATGGCGCCAAAAAATTCACCACGACGCCTCCACATCTAGTGCCCATTATTCCCCGGGAATGCTGGTTTGGCTCTGGGTCCCGTCCACCACTCCCGGACTTTCACCAAAGCTTTCGTCGAAATACCACGGCCCATACCGTGTGTTGCAGCAAACATCTCCCGTCAACTATGACATTGAGCCGATCGACCCACCTTCCGACCACCGCTGCCGTGGGCGTGAAACAGTTCACATATCACGGCTAAAACCGTGCTACGACCCTCCTGTCGTGTGGTTTCCTTAGGTCGCCAGGTTGGCTCCTTTCTGCACGGGGAGTAATTGTACCGGAGCACAGCGGTGCCAGCTCTGTGCCAGCGTGAAAGAAGACGTTGACGTTCGTGTGGTTCGTGCTTGCCGGGTTTCTTCCTGAACCAGCTTGGTTGACTGACTCTTTGTCGTCAAGCATAATAACAAGTGTCCGTAGGAGAGCACGCTTGTTGCATTATATATATATATATATATATATATATATATATATATATATATATATGATTACTCGAAAGGTCCGCATGCCCGTGGTGGAAAGCCTTGTTTCGTATTCAGCGCCCACATATAAATACGGAACATGAAGGCGACGACGACGTCATAAACCCTCGCAGCTCACAGTATCGCTGTCTCAAATGGGGACCAGGTCGGCCATAAAGACAAAATACAAGGCTATCACACTACGGGCATGTGGACCTTTCGAGAAATCATAGCATTACACGTCCCTCCTTTCCCGTCTTGGTAATGTCTCTTGGTGGAAAAGCGCGTACCCTGGTCGGACGCGACATCCAGAAGGTGACACTCCTAAATACATCGAACACCACATGTTTCTTTGAATAAAACTGAAACTTTAATTCATGTCACCAGCATAGGGCAGACGCAAAAGATGATAGGTCCATCTTTCGAGGGCTGGGCGATGAATACAGTCGACGAAGAAGACGAAAAAGAAGGTGGCTTCCACCTCAGAGTCATTACAACTGCCGAATTTTATTCCTGTTTTTCTAGCTGAATTTATGGCCATAATATTAGTTTTACGCAAGTTAAGTATCTCAACTACAGTAGTTGCTACTATCACTGTTTCATTATCTGTGTGCACTTCTCTTTCTGCATCTGCTGAAACGCCTATACTAAAGCTCCTTAAAGTACTACACTCTAAGAAAAAAACCAGCTCGAGGGGGGAGTAACGTCAACTTTAGTCCTCAAGCTGTGTCGTTAGTCCACGAGAGGACCAACTGCGGTGAAGGGCGTGTGTGTAACTTTCGAGGACTAACGGGAGGATGAATGGCTCACTTACTCCATCGGGTAGGGGTTGAAAGGAAGAAAAAGACGCTTTCTCTGCAGCCCATGTTGGGAGCGGCTCAGCAGCCTTTGAAAGGTCATGGCTCTCGGTCAGGTGCACCATATTGTTCCGAAACTCGCCTTTCTACTTTTTCAGGGTGCTGGTTGCACGCGGCGGGATGCTGAAGGGGTAGGAATGCGGCGAATGCATGTTCAAAGGTTTACTGTACTGATGATAAGGCTCGCCGGCCCGCTTACTGTTGCGATCAAGAAAATAACGCGAGAAAAGATTAATTTGTAGGGTGTTAATGCTGCACCGCCAATTATGAGGGCTTGAAACTTAGTTCACCAATAAGCTTCAAAATATTTACTAGCGGGGACAATCGTGCAAGTGTGACAGACATTTCAGCGCGTATATTGGGTATCCATCCGCGCCGCACTTTCTTCTTCAGAATCGCTCACTGCAGTCACGAGTGCGGTTCGTGTTCGTCACTTGCGATCTTTCTTGCTCTGATTTCGTGGAACGCGAGTGCCGCTATCTACTCAGACTATCAATGTAGCTGTGAAAAGCATACTTCGCTGCATGTGCTGCAATTGTGGACGCGCATGCAAGTGTGTTTCTGTGGAACGGCTGTTCAATAGACTCAACACCGGAACTTTCCTGCGGAGAAATGGACACCCCAGCTTACGTGTAAGCCTCTTTTCTGCAAAGCTTCAAGAATGGACGCCGTCACCTTGAAGTGTGATCACCATTTTGTGGATTAGCTGGCTCTGCAAACCTCGTGCCTTTGTTAATTTTCAAGGTAAGTTTTTCATTTTCATTGCCTTGGCACATTCCATTATAAAGAATATGAAAGCTGAAAAATCATTGTGCGCGGCATGTTTTAGCATGTTTTATGAGGGTGCGATTGCGTAATCATTGGGGCTTACGTGATCAAGCCGTGCTCTTCTAGCTATTTTATTTTTATAACAAAAAGCATTTCCAATAGACTTATTACACTCAGTAGAAAAAGTGAATGAACGCTTAATTTAAAGACAGTACGTTGTGTGGACAAAACTCAATGCGTTAATTAAATTTATGTAGGAGTTTTTCTAAGGGCTGCATGCTTCGCGTGTCTAGTGAAATAGCCGATAGTTCTGCAGCGCGTTTTTCTGCCTCAGAAGTGCGGCTTCGACTCGCGCGTTCGAGGGAATTTTACATGATCTTCCTTTCGTAGTTACAAGTATCAACGAGATGCCAATCTCATTTTGAGATCGCAGAGGTAAGCAACGATCCGCAGGGAAACTGCTGTTTCGAAAGATGCGCCCTGACAAACTTGATCAAGGCAGAAATATGGTCGGCGACTGCATACACCTGGTAAATTGCTAGTAAACAATTGACACTAAGTTGAATTGCGTGTCATTTTTCTCTTGACATCCTTCTCCGTATCAACGAAGATCATGTGGGTATTCTTACTAGACTCCGGTACAGTTGGGCGTCAGGAGGTCTTCTACTGCAAGAACGTATGCTTGGGCATGTTAGTAATTCATGTTTCACTTTTTAGCGCACAAACGAAGAAGGACGAAAAGCGACACGGACGCAGCACTGGGCCTTCAACTGAGCGAGCAAGACTCACCGGTCGTCTGACCTGCAGTGCCGCTTCATCAAGGTGAACAGCAGCCGACGGCCAATACCGCTGGTGCGCGTGGCGCACTCTTTGGGGAAAATAAATGTTTCTAGCCCTGAATTGATCTCTCGAATTATTCGTTCCTGCACACATACATGGATGTAGTTCTGAGTAAAGCGCAGATGACCTAAGCTATCATGTCAGTCTGGTGAAGATGGCCAGGTCATTCACAGGTAAATCATTAGCGGGTTACTCGTTAGTGCCTTCAAAAATTGTTCAAATGGATTAACAATTTATCCGGAAGGAGTAACGGTCACTCTCCCAGGGATGATTTCACGGGATCCACAGTTTGTTCTCATGAGAGTAACATTTGCTCTCCCAAGGATCATCTCTGAGGGTCAACAGTTAGTCCTTATGAGAGTAACATTTGCTCTGTCAGGGACCATTTCCGAAAATCAACTGTTAGTCCTTACAGGAGTAACCATTAGTCCTCACAGGAGTAACCATTAGTCCTCAAAGGAGCAACCCTTAGTCCCCTTGCAGTTAATCCTTCAAGGACTAACTGTTTATCCTCTTGCAGTTCATCTCCAAAAGGACTATTGGTTGTGGCAAATCAGTTGATCCCCAAAAGGACTAACCTCCCTGCCCCTTTTAGTCCTTTTTTTTCTTAGAGTGTAGTTCCTGCTCACCTTCAATGTATTCACTTAATTTGGGCACCAGGCCACAAAGGCTTGTTGTGAAACGAAATGGCTGACTCTTTAGCAAAGGCGGCGCTATTGGCACCTATCATTCGGATTTTCCCGCTAACAGCTCACATCACAATGGCAAGATTTCGCTCACTAACATTCAGAAAAAGTTTATGAGACCCTGTATTGACAGCGTCTCCAGAATTTAAGCACCTCTTTTTTCCCTGGCACAGCGATTCATCTAAGTCGAGAATAATTGGAAGTAGCCATAACCAAATTTCGTTGTCGCGTTACCTCTCTAAATTTTTACCTTCATAGAGCAAGTTTAGTACCTTCCCCTTTGTGCCTCCTTTGTAACGAGGAGGAAACCATTAGTCATTTCTTTCTATCATGTCGACGGTTCACGTCATTGAGGAAAAGATTCATAGAACCACCTCTTCAAAATCTGGGCCTGGAGGTATCAGAACCAGTTATTCTTTCTTTTGGCGCCTCTACCCTGGGCTACAGCCACAGAGATGTTTTCTATACCATTGAGGAATTCATCAGTCAATCTGAAAGAGTATCTAGCTAAATTCTTCTCCTTTAAATATTTCATTACCAATAATTTGTACCTCTATTCATTAAATTAGGTAACTATAGCTTATATGAGTAATAGATTACAGAAAATACTGGAAAAAAACATGGCTGATCCCTCCGTCATAGGAATCGGTATAACACGAAAGTGGAAAGTGTCTCAAAAGAAGTATACTCCGTTTCACAAGCTGTTGGCAGTACAGTGAAAGGTACGTGCGCCCTCAGCCAATCACGACAGAGTGCAATACATAATTGTGTTCCTACGCGAATGTCGCTTCCGTGAATCTGACAAGTGGCCCCGCCTGCGTGGAAAAATGTGTACTATACTAATTAACTTTTTAATTTTGTAGCAGGTGGCGCTTGGCACCATCTTGATCAGTTCTGTTTATTTTCGCACGGACCGACTTCCGTTCCAAAGGAACTGGCTTTGTCTATTAATATTTAGTGTGACTTGTTTTCCTTTCGTCACATCGGAGCTTTTTTGAATTGTTTACGCCACGAGTAAAGAAAAATATATTTACTTTAATCATTCAATCAATCAATTTAACCCTTTGTGCGGCAGTGGGACATATACATCCCACTTTTCCGTCTACAGAAAAAATTTTCTCCCACATCACCCGTTGCAATTGCGCAACATTAAGTCACTCATATCTTACCTAAGTCTTCGTAATCTCGAAAAAAATACTTTTACCACGCTTTCGAAGGGCGGATGTAGTGTTACAATACCGTTGAATTTCGGTCAATTTTTTATCACCGCTTCAGAATTTTCCTCTTCTTGAGATACATAGAACCTACCAATCAAAATGTCGGATAATTTCCTCTTTTTCTGGTTTTTGAGAGAGGCGATCTTAGCTTCCAGTCATCCAAGCTTTTGTAAATTTGCGAAATAACATGACCGATAAATGCATCGGAACAATCCCCTGCAAGATTATCCCGCAAATCCCGCAGCGCAATTGCGGATATTAATGCGTGGAAATATTTTTCTTGATATCATATATATCTTGAAATGTAGGCACATGTTCAGGAATAACATCTGTAATCGACAATTTCGACAGGAAAGGCAAGGACAACCAAATGGACAAAAAAAAAGTGCTTGATGCATGCGGTGAAGTAAGCTTTACAGGAACATAAGACAGTGCTTTGAAGGCTCAAGAGACGCAACTGCAGGCGGCGTTCTCCTGCTGAGATTAGGTCCGCACAACTTTTCTCTTCACAACTTTAGAAGTGATACTCTGTGCCACTTGCTTCGGCCGTTTCATCCCAAAATTCCCGTTGAGAGAGAGAGAGAGATTCGAGAAAGAAGAAGAAAATAAAAGGACGCTATTTTCTGCCTCCCGTCGTGGGGCCCGGCTCAGCGCCTTTAGGGATGGGGAAGGGGGGAAGTAAAGATGATAGAAAGAAAGAGAGAAGATAGCGAGAAGGGGTGAGTAGACGACAAGAGAGTGTCTTGTCAGTCCAGGCAGGGAGGACGAAGCCAAGGCGTTCGTCTATAGGGCGTCCAGGTCAGCAGGAACCGCAAACTTTAGAAAGGCTCGCAGGGCTGCTATCCTGGACCGTGCGGGAAAGAGGAAGTCCTCCACAGTTGCCGCAGGGAGACCGAGCAGGCGGTAGCGGCGCACCATCTCGCATCGTTCACCGGCCAGGGCAGGGCAGGAGCAGATGATGTGCTCCAGCGTTTCTGCACCACATCTGCGGCCCGTTGATGCAATCGCGAGATGGTGCCTTCATGAGGCAGTGGGACAGTGTTTCCCACTTTTTTGAAAACACTCTCTTGAGTCAGTGGGACATATATGTCCCACTTTTTTTCCAGTAAACTTGATTTTGATGAAATTTTTTTCATACTATTTTTTTTCTTGTTTATATCAATAAAGCACAGCCGATTTTTATATCACCATGTCAAAAATATAGGACGACCTTCAAAGGGTTAAGTGAATCATTGAGTCAATTAACGAGCGAATCATGGAATCAATCAATCCGATGCTTTATTTTCCGACACAAAAATATTTTTCTTTTTTTTTGTATGTTTGCTACTCTCACTGCAACAGTACTGAATGATCCCGTCCTGTACGCACCACGCAATGATGACCATGAGGCCGTTAGGAGGGCTCACATCTCATCGTCATCACAACTTGTATTTGGCGTCGCAGCTCCACAGAAACCGGCGGCAACTTTGCACAATGCGCCTCGCTTCTATGAGAAATGCGTTCCGAGAGCGTTCCTTGTACTTGAAGCCACGCTGCTTCAGCATCTTCTGCATCGTCGTTGTGGACATGGTCGGTAGCGTCTCGTCCTCTTGGAAACGCTGCACCACTTTGGCGATGGTTGGAATTTCACCTCTCTCAAAAAGCCGTACAGCACCCAAAAAAAGACGCTCAGGTCAAAATAGTCCAGCTTCTTCACCCGATCACGGCTTTTCCAATAAAACGCTTCTTCGGCGGTAGGACTCTGCCCGCGTTCCCCGCCAGAACTTTCCACCGATAGAGCGTTCGCTCGCTCACCTGGATAGGTTTTTCCGTCCTCTTGGCGAGAGAATCCAAGCTTTCACTTTCCCCGCACTCGATGCGAAGCGCTAGCGTTTAAAGCTATCTGCTTCGCCAGCTTGGGAAAATCACGCACACTCGATGAATGGCTCACGGGCGACAGTTTGTGGGACGCGTTGCAGACACACGACCAACTCGGGCGATGCCATGTTGCCGAAAAGCGGCACATCACCACCTCACAACAAGTCTCCGATCAGCCGCGTCCATGCGGGCTTTTTCTATTAATTTCACGAATTATTAAAACAATTTGGACGCTTTAATACACCAATCTGTACCATACTGTCACGTTATGCGTTTGTAGTGTGCAAAATAGTTCTAGATTGCTAAAATAGTTCAACTATTTCCTGTGCTCATACAGCCCTGATTGGAGGAGAGAGCTCTACCTTTGGCTGCACTGGCAACAGCTTGTGAAACGGAGTTTAGTGCTTATTGTGTAGATATAATGGGCGTTCGTACAACGTCTATTGCTCTTTTACACCTATAGCACCGTTTGGCGTGGATGCACCCATGTCGACGCCTAGTCGCACATCCCCATCGCGACGACTAACGCCTATGATCATGATTTAACCGCTGTAATAGTTGAACTTTTGAACCTATACCTGGACACAGCGTATCACGAATCGCGCGCAAAGATGACATCAACAAGCACGTAATAAACACTGGTACTGTGCACTTCAAAGCGTCTGCACTGAAGGAGAGAAACGGCACGGTGTGCGCTCCTGAGGGATGCGGTAACCTACGCCTGTGCTCCTGCATTCACTACCACACTGCCCTTCATCAACACGGGAGGCAGAGCTTCAGCCGCGAACGCGCACAGGCGTTCGGCGTCCCGCTGGCCTCTGCCTCGCTCCACCAAGGCACCACATTCGTCCGTCGACATCATTGCCTTTCTGCACCGCTTACTGCAGCAGTTTAATTGGTCGGTGCTACCGCACTTGAAGTAGTCGACTGCGAAACACCGTTGGTGCATGTGGAGGCGCACTACTCCGACAACGAGCCGTCACACGCTAACACGAAGCGAAAGGCTAGAGTGACACATAACTGCGTCTAGGGCGACTCCCAGATGCTAGCACGGGCAGCGTTTGTTGCTGCTATCGAGACGCTTTCACCATGACCTCCGAGAATGCGCGCCGTCACACAATCTCGGACCCCATGATATAACTGCGTCGTCGACGAATCGTTTTCTATTGGTGCTAGTGTCGTGCCGCATTACTTCTCTTCATCGCTCACAGACGGCGGCACCGCCCGGCGCCGCCTTACCGCCGCCAACAGAGAGCACCGAGCGAGAGAGATTGCGTGCGAGATATAAGGCGCGTTGGTAACATGTTCTCCGTCTGCTTCTTTAGCTCAGTCGGTAGAGCGCCGGGCGCACCGTCGCGGACGATGAAGTCAGAGGTTCGATTCCCAGTGGGGGGAACATTTTCACAATGATTTTTTCTTTCTCATTTAGTAGCGTTAATTATATCAACGTCATATCCGTAATGGATATGCTTGGTGAACCCCGGCATAAAACACTTTCGTGTTAAAAAATATACTTACTACTCGGCCAATCCCCTGCATTGGGTGTGAGCCATGATGAGGAGAAGAAGAAGAGTCATCTTAGGCGAGCGCAGAAGGGCGCGCGTTTTTTTAATGACAAATGGTGGGTGGATGAAAGGGCGTCCCCTTCATGAACGTGACCACCGCTCCACAAAGATCAAGATTTTATTATTATTATTATTATTATTATTATTATTATTATTATTATTAGTTGTAGCAGTAGTATTACTAGCAGTAGTTGTAGGAGTAATATATTAGCCCATATTACGGGCCAATTTTGTTCAGCTGAATCAAGGCTCTCTTCTATAAAGAGACCTCATAAATTCACAGCCCAGCTTTCTCCGCATTAGTGCAGATTAACATTAGTTTTACAGCTTTTTTTTTCCTTCTTGCTGCTGCCTGCATTGCTGCCGCCATTACCCCTCTAACTTTTATTTATTTCTATCACCGACCAGTCTGCCCTTCTAATCTTGTCCCTAAAGCCTAAGCGTTCACATAGGCTAGTGCCCGAACAAGCACCCAGGCGGATGTCTTCACGTTCAATTGAAACATGTTCGTTAGTTTCGCTGCCTGCGTCACGCATGTGTATTTCTCTTATTACTGAACCTCGCTTTATAAGTATGCGTATCAAGAAACCCTATCTCGCTTCAAACAGCAACCCGCATCCCTTTGAAAAGTGTATCTTGGCTTATTTCGTCTTTACCCTTTTAGCAGTTTCTCAGAGCCGGCTTTCTTTCCATCGCTGCTAGTCAATACATTTTTCTCGCCTATTTGACGTTTCGCTTAACGCTCTTTGTCGCCATATCCCTTACATAGCCAGTATACTTGCTGATTAGCTCCTAGTTCTTTTTTCTCAACTCTGAGTTACCGCTCTTTACATACAAATACCGCAACGCTTTCGCTTCCCACTTTCTGTCTTTCATGTTCCTTATTCTTCGTAAAAAGGAAGAAACGCTGACCACAATAAAAACACCGCCTGGCCTGCGCGGAATGCGCAGCACAGTCACAACGAAATCTGCAAGAGTGCCATTTCTAAAGCCCGTTCCAAACTGTCTTGGGGCTACTAATACAGGTACGCTTTTAAGGTGCCCACTACTCCATTAATTGATTCGGTGGCTCATGACGACGAAGAATTATGGCTGAGATCCTTGTAGTGGGTTGGAAGCATTCAACAACCCACTCGTAATGCAATTCATATTGTGTGATATCTTGTTAAACAATTCAAATTCTGTGACGCCTGGTTGTTATTTTACTCTTCTACCACTTTATATTACGCATGTTAACGCGCTTCCTTCCCGACATAACCCTTGTATAAGGTTTTTGTGCTCAGGAGTTTCGAGCGCAGGCATGGCGCAGTAGTAGAATGCTGGGCTGGCACGTAGTGGGCCCAAGTTCCAACCCGTTCCATCCTGCACATTTTTTTCTTATTTCGTTTTTTTTTCTTATTTCGTGCGACAGCGGTTACGAACAACGGTGGCGGCGGCGGCGGACAACTACGGCACCCTTGTTGTGATCTCATAACAGCTTTCCCTGTAAAAATTGCTGCAGATCCACGCAGTGAAGGCTGATAGTGGAGCGAAGCTCCATTGACCAAAGGATAAACTATATATATAATGTTTACGATAGCCAACTGTCCGCCGTCCTTCCGTGCATCCGGCCGTCCATCCATCCGTCCATCTGTCCGTCCATCCATGGAGGGACAGGACGGATGCACGGACGGATGCGTGCACAGACGAACAGATGTAGGGATGGATGGACGGAGAGATGCACGGACGGACGGACGGTGGACAGATGCACAGACGGATGGGCGGACAGACGCACGGACGATCGGACGGACAGATGGACGGACGGACGGACGGACGGATGCACGCACGGATGGACGGACCGACGGATGAACAGATGCACGGAGAGAGTACGGTCTATTTCTAAACCATATGCGCGCTATGAACGCTCGATGTACGGTATATGTAACACCTGTGTTTCGGTCTGACGGGGAGCTACGACGACGACTGTGACAACGGACATCATGAGGGGATTTATGAGCTTCGCTCCTAAATACCCTTTAAAACAAACAAGATGTTTTGGCTCCCGCACGGGGAGCCTTGTTCTAAGATGGTAGAAGGTTATAACAATGAGGTTGACATAGGTTTTAACCTCGTTGTGATCAAGGCTCCCATGCTGGAGCCAAAACGTGTTGTTCTTTACAGTGTTTTATTGCACTTTCGGCAGCTTTTTGCCGTCGGCGTCATACCCCGTATATGTATATGTATATATTGCCACGCGCGTTTCGTATTATACTTTTGCTGTATTTGGTTTACGCCCACAGAGACTGTAAGCAACGCTCAGCGCAGACCGCGCCTCATTCCTGGAAGCTTCGCGATTATTGTAGATCGTTGTGTTAAGATTGCGCGGAAGACGCGAACACGCGAGCTTATTCCAGAGCTTTCGCGACAACCAGTGATAAGGCTGGAATATTCGAAGACACGCGTATAAATGTCGACGCGATTCACCGCTTGTCAGTTGATCGACTGCCGATGCTCCGTTCGCCGCTATCAGTGCCAGTTCTTCTTGCTGTAATTTGACTTTCAGTTTACCGGCCACAAGTTCGGCCTAATAAACAGTTTCATCTTAAACATTCCGACTGCTGCTCGGGTCACGACCACGTGACATCTGGTGGAGGTGCTTCACGGCCCATGACCGAACGCCCCCCTCAAGCCGTGAACCCAGCCCACGTCGCGAAGAAGACACCGACACCATCAGTGACAGTCGGGCCAGCCGCAGGCTGAAAGGACTCCCCCCGCAGCACGGACTCCTACCGGATAAGCCAAAGGCCACGGTGACGAAGACGACAGGGACAATGACAGCCGCTGTTCCCCAGCAACGATCGTGATCCAGCCACCGAGAGAGCAACCGATTTTCCATGGATCGCCAGGTGAGGACCCCGAGACCTGGCTGGAGACGTACGAACGCGTCGCGACTATGAACAACTGGGACTCCGACGAAAAACTGCGACGCGCCTATTTCTACCTCGAAGACGCCGCGAGGACGTGGTTCGAGAACCGGGAGTCCCATGCTTCGAACGTGGGACCTCTTTCGTGGCGCTTTCTTGGAGACGTTCGCGAGCGCCGTCCGAAGGGAAAGGGCTGCCGCCTTACTGGACAC
>JALIZH010031399.1:0-30738 GCA_030522465.1 Rhipicephalus appendiculatus | reverse complement strand
CGGGGAAAAATTTGATCACGGTTGCCTAAAGACCGCTTTCTTTTTGTTATTGTACAACATATGTTCTCAATTGACTGAAGCCTCCAAGACAAATACACACGTTTTGTCCGATCTCGAAGGCCACGCTTTACTGCTTTGAATCGAAGTCTGGCGTTGCGATTAACTGCAGCTTCGCTTTAGCAGCGCTGATGTAAATACTGCCGTGTTTATGACAAAGTGCTACATCTGCTACTCATTATCGAGGGCGCGCGCTTCAAGACGAAACGTAATATACATACTTTTTTATTCTATCTGCTACCAAGAGTAAGGCAGGCTGCCTGAGGAGTGCTGCCTTTTTTTGTGACTTTTCATCAATAGTTCTCAATCGCTCATGCCATGAATGACAAATGCAGGTGTTCTTTTTTTTTAATGCGAATCATTCCTTTGCATACAGCAGACACTATGAGCGTTTCTATCTACGCGTATCTATCTATCTATTTATCTATCTATCTATCTATCCAGCCGCCTTTGTCTCGGTGCTCTCGTGATCACCCTCTTAACTTGGGGTAGACCAAAATTAGTATGGGAGGGTAAGAAGGTTTGACGATTATGACTGTCTGGTCATGACATGTATAATGTGAAAATCCCGTCGCGTACGACTTCAAATCATTTCCTCCAGACAAGTGTGGCACATACCCGTATACCACGGGCGGCGGTATGCGGGTATGCGCCACAGGTGATTGAGAGTTTGTCTGCCGAGGAACGGCGAGAACAGACATTAGTAAGTTAAAAGCGAGAGCATTAAGAAAAAAGTCAAAGTTTCACCGCAAGGGTGAAGCAATGAATGCGATAGCAAAAAATTGTAATGTTATACGAAGTGAGGCTGGCAGCTAACTCTTTTTTGGATCCGATCTCACGCAACTCTAGAAAACGCTTGTTTAAGAGAATTCTCTTCGCGTTGAAAGCGCAGCACGTAGAAGGGTACGCCGGCCCGGCCGCCGAGAAGGGGAGATGAGAAGGGGAGATAAAGCGCGCGCCCGCGGGCACGCTTGTTTAACCCTTTCAGCCCTGCATTTTTTAAGGCGAAAGCCTTTAATGTCTCATGCTCACGTCCGTCCGTCCGGTGTCCATCCGTCCGGTGTCCGTCCGGCGTCCGTCCGTCCGTCCGTCCGGCGGTAGTGCTGGTGGTGTGCGTCCTCACCACCCTTACTGCACATGCGCAAACCCTCCCCCACGCACCTCCTCTGCTGTGCTTCCCCTCTCTTTCCTCTAGGTATCCCTCCCGCCCGCGGCGTTTACACACCCATTGCGCATGCGCGTCCCCTCCCCCCCTCTCACCTCTAGGCATCCCTCCCGCGGCGCTAACACCCCCCATTGCGCATGCGCGTCCCCTGCCCCTCCCTCTCCTATGCTTCCCCCCTCTCTCTCCTCTAGGCATCCCTCCCCGCGGCGTCTACACCCTCACTGCGCATGCGCGTCCCCTCCCCCCATCTCTCTCCTCTAGGCATCCCCCCCCCGCGGCAACCACACCCCCAGTGCGCATGCGCGTCCCCTCCCCCCCTCTCTCCTCTCCTACGCTCCCCCCTCTCTCGCCACGCAACGCCGACGCAGGCAGCGTCTGCTAGCGAGTTTCTTGGTTGAAAAAACCGACTGCTCGCGCTGCACAACCGTTCACTGGCCACCCCGTATATATGGCAATGGATCTTGACCTGCAAGGTGGTGCCGGTGGGAGATTTCTCCTGTGCGTTGCCGAACGATGAAAAATTCGCAGCGTGCGCGTTAACTAAAAGCGAACTGCGGGTCTCTGTGTCCAGTCCGAGTCTTCTGTCTCTCATTGCCCAGCAGCGATTGGGATGTTCCAGTAGGAAACAACCGTCCATCACTGCGTGCTTTGCGCCCCCCCAGGTTTCTCTCCTGTGCAACGCTGCGATGAGCGCCAGCGTCAACGCCGCCGCCAGTGTAAGCGTTAGCGCCCGCTGCTTCGCATCTACACATGGTTCCCTTTAGCGGTGGATGGTGTAATCTTTAAGGCGAAAGTCTTTAATGTCTCATGCTCACGTCCGTCCGGTGTCCGTCCGACCTTCGTCCGTCCGTCCGTCCGTCCGTCCGTCCGTCCGTCCGTCTGTCTGTCTGTCTGTCTGTCTGTCTGTCTGTCTGTCTGTCTGTCTGTCTGTCTGTCTGTCTATTCGTCCGTCCGTCCGTCCGTCCGTCCGTCCGTCCATTCATCCGTCTGTCCGTCCGTCCGTTCATCCGTCCATGTCCGTCCGTCCGTCCATCCGAGCTCTGGCACTGAGCCAGGTGGCCGCCGGGATGCGCAGACGGACGCCGGTCGCGTCGGACTCTATAGCGCTCGCGCTTTGCTTGCGTAGCGTCGCTGTGACCAGAGTTTGCAATCAATTCTGACCGACGCCGTCTCAATGGACCCAGGCGTTCACGGAATACACTTTCCAATTTACAAAGGGTCCGTCAACTTAAGAGCTGGAACGCGGATGGCGTTTGCACGATGCGCAAAGCGCGAGAAAATACTAACGCATGCGAACGGAGGAAGATGAGTCTCGCGTCTCGCTGCGATTCGCGGTAAAAAATTAAAGAAGAAAACACGCACCCATTAGGTTTGTGTCTTATGCCACTGAGAGTGTAAAAGAAAAAAAGACATGGCATAATCAGTGGAATGGCCACACGCTTTCGCCGAACACACTTTGGAATGTACAAAGTGTCCTTCAATTTTTTTCGAACGGGTGCGCTGAGCAGAATTATTTTGAACCCCTCCACTGCCACGGCCGCTGCCACTGCTAAGCACAATCCCGCGCTTAACCCTTTCAGCCCTGGATTTTTAATTTTTGTCGGAGACATTTTTAGTACATATTTTTCTTATACTAGGACCTCAGAAGACCACAAACAAAAAATTGATCCTGTGGTGTAAGTATTTATGGATTTACAGACATGACATCAAATTAGGTCATCGTGGCCCTGGGGTCATTAAATTCCAAAAATGGCGAATTTATTCCTGCTTTTCCACTAGAGTACACAAAATCTGAACCAACGTAGTATTTGGCATTGTGGAAGCTCTTAAAACAGCTTCAGCACTTCATCCCGAAAACGCCTCCTTACCGTCTCAGCTTGCCAGCCTCGGCGTCACCCATGACTTCTGTGAAGTTTCTTCTTCTTTACGGGCTCAACCACTTCACGAAAAATGCCACAACGTTGGTGTCGATCGCAGTGGGGATCGTTGAAGAAATACTTCCCCAAGAATTAGCAGGTTTGGCTTTGTTTGCTAGGCGCTAGGAGAAATTCAGTGTGGTGTCGTCAATTGACGACACCAGGGCCGAAAGGGTTAAGAGAATTCTCTTCGCGTTGAAAGCGCAGCACGTAGAAGGGTACGCCGGCCCGGCCGCCGAGAAAGGGAGATGAGAAGGGGAGATAAAGCGCGCGCCCGCGCTCGTAAAATCGAACGTCGCCCCCCCTCCCCCCCCGCCCGCTGTCGGCCGCCGAGAAGGGGAGATAACGCGCGCGCCCCCCGCTCGTAAAATCGAAGGTCGCTCGAGGGACCCCCCCCCCCCCTCGCGTCTTTTCACGCTCACGAACGACGGGCGGGTATATATATACATATACATATACGGCAAATGACGCGGACGCCGACGCCGACGGCGAAAACCAGCCGCGAGTGTCCATATAATTGCTATCGCAATAAAAAACTGACGTAAGCAGCGTTTCCCGACGAATGCAAATAATAAATATCAGGGTCCCAGCAGGAATCGAGCCCAAGCATTCTGCGTGGCAATCAAGTATTCTACCACATAGCCACGTCAGGTCTCGAAACTGCTTTGGAAAAAGACCCTATGCAGGCGTACTGTTGATGAAACGTCAATTGTGGTTGCAGTGCTGCTGATCTAATTTTATAAACATTATATGTACTCCAATGATACAGGTGACACGTCGGGTTAGCGTCAATTCTAGTTAAGCGCCTTCCACTGAAGCTGGTCTACGTAGCACTATCAAGGGCTACCATCCTCGCAAGCACAAGCGCTACATATCAGCTTACTGCTAGTGGTGTTGGTAATACCCATGTTGCTCTTGGCATCGTTAAGCAGCTGTAAACAACTGGTTATAGCAGAAAGAAAAAAGCGCAGTGATGAATGAAAAGGAAAAAAATAGGTGTACAGGCACGGAGGTTAAATCAGGTCTGACACGATTTTGAGGCACCCCAAAATGAACATATTTCGTTTTCGTTGTGTGCACTGTCAACGGGTTAGTGTACATTTCAGTAAGATCATATTCGTCGCGGAAATACGTCAGTCAAGTCTTGTCGCACCCCGGTAGAAAACACGTTCGTGTTAATCTTACGTTTCCCTGAGCTGTGGTGTTGGAATGATTGCTGTAGTTTTCCTGGAAGTTTAGGTGTTTCTGACCGAAAACCAGCTCACGAGTCTGCATGAGAAAATCAGCTAACTGAAATAGTGGAAAGGTGCTTGACGCCACAGAAGTGAGCAAATGTAATTAGTTGGAATACCTATGCAAATTTTCGCTCGGTGTGACAGTGTTGACTGTAAGCATATCTAATACTTAATCTCATGTTCTGACGAACTATGTGATATTGCCCTTACTAAATGCCGGCTTTCTCATTTGAAATGAACTACTGTGTAAATGTTGTAGAGAAAACCATTGAAATTATTGGGCTACCTGGAGTCATCGCATGTGCATTTACACTGGAAGCAGTGTGATGTAAATTAAAGAAAGTTTTACTAGAATGAATATTAATTAAATAACTATCATTTTGGTAGCCATGGGGAAAGCCACTCGTGCAAACGCTTTTCCTAAGCGAACTTTCGTAGCTATTGCCTAAATACATCAACATCGAGTGTTTCCGAAATTACTTGAAAATGGAATCTTTTGACTTTGTATTTATTTTTAACTGCTCCGCCTGTATATGCCGGGCACTGCGCTAGCGTAGGCCGACGCCAAATATTATGCGGAGACACGGCGTTGTGCATTTACGCCCCCCAGCATTCGTCCAAAAAAGATATAAAATTGAAATGGGTTCTTCAATGAAACTTTTCTCTTTCTATAACCACATAAGTATTGATGTCTGCCAAAAATGCATATAAAAAGACATATGTGATCTAAACCCGACATGACAGATCTATGCGCAGGCGACGCGACTAAATCAAATTCTCATGCAGCCATCTGATGATATTCTGATTTGTTTTTCTTGATTTGGAAGCAAAATTCTAGTCTTTGCACGAATGCTATGTTCAGCTTTCATTGCGAGAATTTCTTATGGCCATAGCCTTTGTCTTGGGTCCTGAATTATCTTTTCTTCTTTTTATGCAGCCATCACAGACGAATCTCTTCTTCAAAAACCCTATTCGCCATGTGGAGATATTTATGCGCAGTCACGTCAACGTTTGGAGAAATTGCCTCATGTCGGCATAAAGCCCTCGCTTCCAAGGCTGCCGCTGTCAGCTATATACGGCATATATACGGCCCCTGATTCGAGCTCTTGGGTTTTCTCGCGTTTTCCCACGTAGCACAAACTTAGGTGTCATATTTTTGTCGCCTTTCATGCAGTATTCTACGCCCAACCTACATATGCTTACTCCTGTTGCTTTTGCCTACGCTTCCAAGAGAATTTATTCCACCCCTATTCCTCCACTGCCTCCGATGAAGGCACGAAGCAGCAGCGAACCCAATTCTATCGAGGTGAAATATGGCGCGACGTAAGGGTCGACAAACAAGTGTGAGCTCCTTCTTGCGCCTTCCATCCTATGCTTCACACAGAGACTGCAGAAATATTTATTTGTCTTTGTGTCTTGTCTATCTTAGGTATTTTGTTAGGTTAGCAGATGTGCGATTTTTCGACCTATAGAGCAGGCGCGAAAAGTTGTCAATATGGAATTAAAGTGAGGGCGTCAGCTTTGCAAAATTAAAAAAATTGCATCTTCTTTAGGAGATGTTAGCGCTTTTAGAGAGCGGCGGTTACTCGTTTTAGCAAATAGGATACGCGCGAAAATTGCAGCAATGAAAAAGCAATTGTATAAAATAACACTAAGGGCGATTTCTTGCAAGTCAGTCAAGCAGCAGAAAATTATCACATATTCAAGAAGTTCATTCCCCTAAAGACATGGAAAAACAAGATTAAATACAGTCCAGGAGCACGACATTGCAGTTCAAATAAAATGCAGTGACAGGAACACCGTATGTGCTGAAAATAACACCACGCGACGTTCGTTAACGCAATAACAACTGGAATTGGTGTCTAAATTAAACCTTTAGTGAGTTCTGAGAAAACAACCTACAGAGCAGTATAGAGCTCTTAGTAACTGTATGTTACATAGGCTTTACTAAGCTTACTTGTCCGCTTGACAGATAATGATCTGCTATTCTTGCACAGTAGAAGACGCCCGACAATTACTTTAAGCCATACGGGCAATGGGGACTGATACATCTAGAGCAACATTTCCGCATATCTGAGTGAGTGAATACCGATTAACTGCTGCATGTCATAACCATTTTGCAACGTTTCGCTCGGTGCCTTACGGAAAACATCAAGCGCACACGACTGCACCGATTGTACCAATCTCTTCGCTTGAGGCCCACGCTCTCTCGACTCGAGACAACGGCTCTTTGGCGACAGTGGTTTCATGTCGCCTTAACCAAAAATTTTGCCTTGCGAATAGGCACGGAAGACAGTGCTGCCTGCGACCACAGCGGCAGGGAAAAATATACAGAAAATGCTTTTTATCGCTGTCTTCACCATAGCGCGCACAGGCAGCCGGTAGCGGCCGTGTTGTCCCGCCTTGACCACAGGCGCATGTCGGAAAAAAAGTATTAGTAAACAGACGAAAGTTATCGTCTGACCGCAAGTTTATCAATAGTTTATGTTTTTTCTTTTTTTTTTTTTTACGCATGAAAATGGTCTATTGGACCTGCTATTGCGGTCCCGCTCAATAAACTCATTTTTTTTCCCCCCGCGCTGGCTCTTTCCTCTGTCCTCCTTTCTATCTGTCTTCCATTTCACCTCCAACTCCGGCTAGCGTGGCAAACCGTATGTTGCAGCAAAAGGGAAGTCGGGCTAGTTGGTTTGCGTTCATACTGAAGGACACAGAAAGACTTGACAACACGAGCGCTGACTGACAACTGATTGCTTTATTCAAACGAAACCGAAAAAGAAAGGGAAGAAGTAAGAACAAAACATTCGCACGCAACCTATCCACATGACAAAAGACTACACTTGTAACGTCATTGTCTTCTCCAAATACGTCAACTCGCAATCACGTAACGCAATCGACGGTGCGCGAACACACGTGTCACCATTTTTGCAGATAGCGAATGCTTCAGCTATCTCTCTTATGCGAGAATCTTATGCGAGAAACCACAGGCGGCACAGTGGGCAGACAAATGGGAGGACGGCGCACCCTTTAAAGAGATATGGTGCTCACGCAGGCAAATGTTGAGGCAGCGCCCCGTCTGCCCCACATAAACTTTACCGCATGACAGCGGAATGCAATAAACGACATTGCTTTTGCAAGGGACAAACGGCATGCGGTGCTTGACTGTGCACGTTCTGATAGATGACATACACTCGTTGACAACTTATCAATTCTAGCACACAGGCTGTTGAGCTTATTTTTGTCGGAAAAGTAAACATCAACGTCATCCTCAGTCCTCATCCTTTAGTGACCGTTCTGCCACTGCATCGAAAGTGCGGCAGACCCCTCTAACGAAGCACAGAATCATCACTGAGGCCAACGTCCAGCCTGTGCGCCAACACGCTTACTGCGTGTCGCAGAAAGAACAGGATGCCATTCGTCACCAAGTCAAACAAATGTTCGACGACGACGTGATTCAACCATCGCCAAGACCTTGGGTGTTACCTGTTATGTTGCTTAAGAAGAAAGATGGTTCACTGCGATCCTGTGTAGAGTGCCGCAAACTGAACAAGATCGCGAAAAAATACGTATATCCTCTTCCTCGCATCGATCGCTCCTTGGATCGCCTGCGCCACGCCCGTTGCTTGCCGGTACTGTCAGATTGAAGTAGGCGAAAGGCACCCAGAAAAAAAAACGGTGTTTACAACACCTGACAGTCTCTACGAATTTAAAGTCCTCCCTTTTGGACTGCGCTCCACTCCAGACACATTCCAGCGAATGATAGACACAGTTCTGTGGGACGTTAAGTGGCACTCGTGTTTAGTTTAGCTCGATATCGACGACCGAAGTTTTTATAGCGAGAGTTCTCACTCTGTGTATCTGTCGCACCACGGGTGCAACGCACTCACGCGTTTTACACATATTCGCATTCTGCAAAGCTGAGTGCTTAGCACAGTGGCGAAGAAAGTCGCGTTGGGAGCTTTGAAGCCCAGCTCTGCCAGGATAATTGATTTTGGTTTTGTCGATTTATTTCTTTGTAGCGACGATCGTCTCACGTGAGACAGCGACGGATGGATTGACAGTTTTTGTGTCGAGTTGTCATGAAAATGCCGATGCGTCCGAAGAAAGCAGTGCTTAGTTTGTGTCGTGTGTTTAAAGAAAATGGCACAAAGATAAGGCTTGTTCACACCTGCGACTCGCTCTGCTCGTGCGACCAAGTCGCAGTGCGACTGTTCCCAAATGGTCGTTCACCACTCGATTTTTCAGTCACCCGAGTGCAATTGCAAACCAACCAGTCAAATGTGCAGGAAGAGGCCGTCAGCTTATTTTACGGACCAATGTCAATACGAGGAGCCGTGAATCTTGTGCGTCGACGGGTGTAGTTCACACGCTGGTGTCAACATCGGTCGCGTCGAGTCGCTTTTTTGATTGCCCGTCCCAAACGGTAGTGCGGCCGGTGCTAGCCGCAGATGTGAATGATCCTATGGACTACTACGTACACTACTACTTGCGGGAGGTGGTAGGCCGTGCAAAAAAGGGCTAATGGAAGTGCCTAGAAAGAAAGGTAAGCAATTCATAAGACTAGGTAGTCTAAAATTAGAGAGCAGTAAGCTATTCAGTCGAGATAACCCTTACGCGGGTTGCGTATTATTGAAACCGTTCCCTACCGAACCACGCCGTACATGGAGCCCACTCTCCAAGCGCACCCCAAACATATGCCATCACGGAAAAACTCCGTACTTTCCCCGAATCAGTCGCAGAGATTTTCTGAATATCTTGTAAACTGAGTGAGCTAGCAGACCTTACAGACCTCGTTACTATTATCTTAAACATTTCTTCATTTTCTTTTATCTAAGTGTGACAACTCAAATACGCATATGCTAAAAAACTGTGCTCTTGAATGTCTTTTTTTTTTTCGAAAAGGTATGAGGAAAAGATGACTCAGTATTTAGGTTGGATGTCGTCTTCTCAATAATGTGATAGTAGCGGCAGGCATTGTACCCCTCGAAACTACCACTCACTTCATTTATTAATCTCTAACACCGAAGCCTGAACCATGTTTTCAAGTTGTCATATAATAAGCAGTCTATTCTTGCTTTTCAGATAAAAGATGGCCGCGTAGAATTCAAGAAAACATCTCGCAATTTTGTGTATACTTTCGAATAATATTTCTTTGATACACTTGGCTAAACACAAATATAAAAGTGTGGAAAGTCTGCGGATAACTCGCCAAGGCTTTTCTGCCATTCCACTACATTTTAGTACGCTGCATCGGTGCACGAATCCGGTAAACACAAGGTGAAGAAGCCTTCCTCAGAAGGTGGCATACACGATTTTTTCGGGGTGAGGAAGGGGAATATTGAATTTCCTATACTGCCATTTTGGAAGCGACTGGCACGGGGGAAAAAATGAGTCGCGTATCATATGAGCCGGCCCAAAGCATGTTCTGAGTGCTAATGTTGCTTTTCTTCCCCAGTGATATGTGATTCTGGGCAAATTAGCGAGTTTTAAATGCGAATGCATTTCATAGTCGGGCTATGTCAGGCATCCGGCGTTGGCGTTGGCGTTGTCCGCGGAGGAGGAGCAGGAGGATAGGTTGAGGAGGTGTGCGCGCCGGCAGGGTGTTAGATGTGAAGCATCTTATGGCGAAGCTTAATCCGGTGGTGGTGGTGTGCGGCGTGACCACCCTTACTGCGCATGCGCAAACCCTTTCAAAAAAAATAAAAATAAAAAACCTCCTCTCTCCCTCCTCTAGGCATCCCTCCCCACGGCAACCACACCCTCACTGCGCATGCGCCTCCCCTCCTCTCTCCCCCTGCTACGCTCCCCCCTCTCTCCTCTAGGCATCCCCTGCCCGCGCCGTCCACACTCCCACTGCGCATGCGCGTCCCACCTCTCTTCTCCTCTCCTACGCTCCCCCCTCTCTTCTCTAGGCATCTCTGCCCGCAGCGTTCACACTCCCCACTGCGCATGCGCGCCCCCCCGTCTCTCTCCTCTCCTACGCTCCCCCCCTCTCCCTCTCTCGCCTCGCGACGCCGACACAGGCAGCGTCTGCTAGCGAGTTTCTTGGTTGAAAAAAACCGACTGCTCGCGCTGCACAACCGTTCACTAGCCACCCAGTATATATGGCAATGAATCTTGACCTCCAAGTTGGTGCCGGTGGGAGGTTTCTCCTGTGCGTTGTTGAACAATAAAAATTCGCAGCGTGCGCGTTAACTAAAGCGGACTGCGGCGGAGCTCGGCGGAGCTATATATGAAAAAAAATAAAAAAAATAAATAAAAAAAAATTAAAAAAACAAGAAAAAAGAAAAAAAAAAGGCTCTGCGCAGTGCTCCCGACCGGGCTGGAGAAATTAGGCGCCTTTGCCTTCTTCGAACCAAAACCACCATATATAATTGGAGTGAAGCACGCGCGAAATGCATTCGCATTTCCTCACGATTCCCTTCGGGGAGGTGGGGGGCATTTTTGTGTTCCTTTTTTTCTTGGTTTTTCAGTGATTTGTGATCTGTGTTAGCATTGCAGTTCCATTGTATTTATGTTCTCTTGTTTTTATGTCCCGCGCAAGTCATTTTGTTACCCAGTGCAGTTATAGTAACCTGAACTGCCGTTACTAGTATGCAATAAACTTCCCTTTGTTCACGTCTGTATACAGCGAAAATAATTACAGAAACCAAAACACCGCTTTCGCGAAGCATAAGAATGGCGTCTCTTGTTATTCCAGCTCCCTTCGCAGGCGCTTCACTCGACCACGGAAACCTGAATTTGGCACTAGCATTTAGCAAAGTCTAAATTTTGCTGATGTCTAGAATCATTTAAGTCGGCTATACATGCTGTCTTGCCGAGTGCTTTTTTACAGCGAAAGCTGTTATGAGATCACAACAAGGGCCGCTTTTCGAGCCGAATTTGTCCGCCGCCGCCGCCGCCGCCGCCGCTGGTGTCCATAATGACTATCGTGCGAAATAATGAACAGAAATAACGCGCATAGAATGGGATTCGAACCAACGCTCTCTGCATCACAGCCCAGTATTCTACCACTGAGCTACGCCGGTGCTTCAAATTGCGTTGCAAAATGACCCTACGCAGGCTTCATGGCGGGTAAGGAATCGCGTTAATACTCGTATGTGTAGAAAAAGTGTTTTATAACAGGAAAGTAACAAACAGGTATCACACAATGCGAATTGCGAACCGAGTGGGTCGTTGAATGCTCCAACCCATTACAAAAGCCTCAGAATAACTCTTCATCGTCGTCAGTCGCAGTAATGTGCACTTGAAGCCTTACAAAAGTGTAGCGAGTACCACGCTTCTCTGAAGAATGACGAATAATGGCATAGTGGACGCTTCCCTACTGCGCAAAAATTATAATGATTTATGGCGTAGTGGGTGCAAGTGTGCTTGCAGTAGTTGCTACTACAACGATTGTGCTTGCAGTAGTTGCCCCAAGAGTGTTTAAAAAAGTCTCCAGGAAGGCCGCTCTTCCAGCTTTCGCTGTGACTGTGCTGTGCGTTACGCGCAGGCCTGGCGTTTCTTTTTCCACAACCCACGAAATCAAACGGAGCCTTCAAGGAACGTGTTTCCCCTTGACTTTCATTTTGCGTCGCGGGTACACAGCATTCATATGGTCCATGTACTCATTTAACGCAAGCATGGTTGTGTATCCTAGTTCTTTAAACAGTCGCCTTCAGTGTATGGCGGCCCGGCAAGAGTACTCTCGTTTTATTCCTTAATTTATTTCGATAGTGATCGAGTTACCTTACAGAGAAACCAACAGTTTCCTCGTTGTGTCTACACTGAAATGCTTACGGCTCTCACGTTACCTCCCCAACACGTCTGACACATACTCGCATTCACCGTGCGTTTTTGTTGACGCACAGGAAAAATGCGCAGGCCTCTATCCATGTTCAGCATTGCTATAAACAGTGGATGATCGCGCGAACAGCGCATCCACTTCGTCTTGACTCCGTTCGTGTTAGCAGCAGCGCAGTAGGGCGGGAACAATGGCGACAAGGGTTCTCCAGCCTGGTCTTGCGGCGATGGCCCTGCTCAAGCATGCGCGGTCTTGACGTGGTAGACGAGCAAGTTGGATTAGCTTATTGCGGGGCTGGGCCCACTGTGGCTTTTCCTACTCCCTAGGGTGTTAGCTCTTGCGCTTCCGACAGATTTTGAAAACTCACTGCCATAGGTCGGCAAAAACTTGTGGAGCTCGCTCAGACTCACTCATGAAATATATTTTGCGCTTAGGGCTCACTCGGACTCAGACTCACCAAAATTTTTCTGAGCCGGACTCACTTGGTCTCACACTCACGAAAATTTTCTTCAACCGGACTCACTCCGGACTCAAACTCACCAAGACATTACTCACCGGGGCTCACTCAGACTCAGAATCACGTCTCAGTCTGAGTCTGAATGAAGTCCGAGTGAGTCGACTCATGAGGGAGTTCGCCGACCTATGCTCACTTCACGGTCCCTATAAATCGCCGCGTTGCCTTAGAGCTCCTTGTACGTCATAATTAGAAAGCTCCTTAACACGCCCCGTTATTTCGCTGACAGAGATTTATTATTAGAGTTAGGGGAAAAAAAAATGTGCTATGGCGCTCAACTGCTTCTACGTGCCTCGCCTCTTCCCTATTTTCAGGGCATAATACAGAACCGTAGGTACATAAGCACCCATTATAGGTGAGTTCGATTCCGCCGTGGTGCATGGAACCAGAGCTGCAAAACTCCACATTATGCCGCTGTGCTGCAAACGCGGTTTATATGGTGCTAATCCAATGCGCTTGTAGCGTCATATCCTTGTTTTTATGTTTCTCAACCGAGCACGCTGGGGCGGGCTTGTCTGCTGTGTGCCCGGATGGGTAAGAAAACGTGTCGAAGGATTTTTGCCAATTTGTACTTTCTAGAAGTGCCCTTGCTCTTTATTGTGAGCTTCCGCAGCCTCGTAGTATTTAAACGCTATTACCTAGTTCGCCGACTCGAACAGAACAGACGAACTATCCGTAACTATCGACCGCAACTATCGCGCAGGTCTCATCCCGCATGAGAAGTAATTAGCGATCACCGCCATCTTTTACGCCACATCCGCGATCCATAAAAGCTACATCCACGATGAATGTCATGTTCAAAGCGTCCTCTGATTTCAATGTATGACAGCACCGCCACGCAAATACTTGCAGAAGTTCTCTTCACCGCGCTGGCACCTCTCCGGCACCACTCTACGATCGAGCACCGTGGTGCAGTGCTCCACTGAATGGCCCTTTCTCACGGTGCCATGGTGCACGCGCTCTTCCCATAGCGGTACAGTCACAAAACGCTATATTAAGGCCTCCATAAATGACGATTTAGAGTGGTGTCCAGAGGCCTTTTGATCACTGAGGCTTTCCTTCTGGTGATCCCAGTGGACCCGAGTCATCCCGCAAAGCTCCACCTGCCTGCCATAAGTCGAGAAGACACCACAAGGAAACAAAACAGATGAACTGAGGACTGCGGTGCCGTGCGCCGTGAATTGTTGCAGGTAAATAGAATAGGCCTGTTATTTTAGAGCGAACTTTCTCAACAGATCCTTGTTCAAAGTAAAACGATAGGCAGAGAAATTGTTAAAATATTTATTTTGTTCTTTCTCGTGCGTTTATTATTTAAGGAATATTAGTTTACAGGTGACCCAATTTTAATCATATGCATTGCCTTCCTCTGAGTTGCGTTGTGGACACCCGTGCTCCCAACAGTATGTCAGCACTGATTAGACTCACGGACTACCGACAAGCTCGGCAGATACCGTGTTTACTCTGATAATGGGCGAACTCACCAATTCGGAATATCACTAAAAAAGCCCACAGAAATATTTTCCGAGGAGAATTTAAAAAGCCCAAAGTTTCCGCAGCCACTACCACGGCGTGTAGCGACGCAAACTTGACACTGACTTTGAATTAATAGAGAAACAGCCACTTTATAGATAGATGTATTTGGAGACTTCATTAAAGCAGCTAGTTCTTGAAATAACGGGTCTTTAAACTTCTCACATGTGGCAGCTGTACCTTTTCTACAAAGAATGATGCAATAGGGAATTATTACAGACGAACCTCGGTTATAGATCACGCCTCGTATAAATTTCGGGGTGATACGAATTTTTTCTGTAGTCATGGCCAAGGCTCATTAGCGTGCAATGTAAAGGAGTGCGGTTGTTGTTAACCGCTTTTCGCCCCGCGACGATTTATATGAACGTACGCTACCGCGCAGCTTCGAAGAGGTACTGCCCGCGCATGTTCACTCACGCGGCGTCGCTTGAGTCAAAAAAAAAAAAAAAAAAAAAAGAAAGATACAGGAAGATCTAAGAGTTTTCATAAAAAATGTGAAGGCGAACACTTAGTTGGACTCATAGCGATGTGAAATGAAGCTGTGTGCCCGCGCGATGACGTATAGATCGTTGAAGCATGCGCATTCGTGCAATTTGATGATATTGTGAAGTGACAGCGTGGATGTAAAATGATGACAATAGGAGGAGTTAACACTCAAGACGAGAGCTTACTATCTACTGAAAGTATTATTGAAAAAAATAAAACTACATATAAGCCGAGAAACGTCAGTATCGTGGTGAAATGACGTCACCAAACGAGATATGCGCAAGCGTTGTAGGAAACGTGTGTATTTGCGTGTGTACTTCTTGATAGGTGTCGTCGTTTCACACATTGTGCGCTCTCGTGTGCTGCTTTTCGACGCTGGCACTTTCATCCCGCCCTTTTCCCACACTGGGCGCGTGTCTGTGGGAAGAGGTGCGGGGGCAGGTCCTCACACGGTAATTCCAATAAATTCCATGAAGTGGCACTCAATCGCAAAGCCTAACGCGCTTACGGAAAGAAAAAAAATGTTTGAGAACAAAGTTATGAAATTTTCTGACTCTTCAGACCCTTGAGAAGCGGCACTTACTCACCACTCTCACTTTCGCCGCCGTCGTATGTTTTAAGATTTTACTTTCCGTTTTCCAGAATAAAACTTAAGCCAAAAGCAGGGACGTACCGGACGATAATAGAAAGATATGTGTGGAGCGAAGATAAAAATTTAATAAACATATACGTATGTTCCCGGCATGACAGCGACAAAATATAGAAAAGGTTGACGCTCTGCGAAAGTGGGTGAATATGGGTCATTCAGATATTGTTCCGCGAAACTTAATAAAGTTTTGAACGCCGTTGCCATCCCTGCAATAGAACTTTTTTGTAGAAAGAGTAGGATACAGGTAAATAAATTCCCACCGCCCTACGTTCAACCGGTGAAAGCGAAAATGTAACTGAGGGACGAAGTCCTGAACAAAAGGCTAAACTGAACAGAAATTGACATCTATGTTCTCATTTTTATGCACTTAAGGGGCTCGAATTGTCGTCCATCTATCTCACGTGACGTAATCCGGCTCAGAGTAAAGCACTCAATACAGGCCATAACAAGCGTAGCAATGGCCAAATCCAGGTTAAAATGAACGAACAAGTCCTCAGATTGTATAATTCAGAGGAATAGCCATGATGTAATCGCATCGACTTACTTGGAATTGCTAAAACGTTTCGTAAACATGGGGCTGACTCCGACGGGGTGCAAGAAAGAGCACCACTGCCTCGCCGACCGAGAGGATGCCCTACCCCCTGCGTCGCCTCTGCGTCGGCGTTGCGCGGGTGCGGCACTGCGCCGCCACGTGACTATATCTGATAAAGGAAACGACCAGCCGGAACTCGCTGCAGACGGCGCGTATGTGAACTGCCGTAACAAGCCGGCAGCCGATGAAGCTTGGCAAAAAGTAGCGCACTTGTCGCACACCGAGCTTGTGAATCTAACAGGATTCTACTCGTGCCAGCGAAACCGTGCATGCTTACCTCAAACATTGGCATCATTGATGGTTTGGTGAACGGATCAGTAACTCTACGGGCGGCAATCGCTGGGTGCCCGTGCAACGCCTTTCCTCAGGTTCCACGGTATCGAAGCTGCCGCCAGCTTTTATTTTTGTGTTCAATAAAACACTGTGCTGCTGCAACTTGTGCAATAGAATGTTCTTCCAATGAACAATTATTTTTTAACCAATCGACCGTGACGGGTCTTCTCGAACGATTGGTAATAGAAAAAGTACGTTTATTTTTATGATTGTTACTGCAGACCTAAGGCGGAAGCAAATGAAAATGTTTAGGACACGACAAGTGACTCGAAATGCATTGTGAACATGCGAATGTAACTTTACTATCTGCATTTCCTTTTCTCTTAACACGAATGTACGCTTCAGCATAAAGAAAGAATTGGAGTAGCCTACTGACAATATGTGTAATTGTGAAGTCGAAATCAAGTTGACTGATTTACTACCTAAAAAAATACGTCGAATGTAATCGACGCAATATCACCGGATACCTCATATTGAGGCACCAGACGTGTTACTTTGCACTTAAGTCTCAGGGAAGATTGTTCCATCATTCAGCCAGTAGTCGGGAGGCACTAATCGCGAGAGTTGACTCCGAATTCGCGGGTTTAATCCCTGCCGCGGCGATCGCAGTTCGACTAGGAATGTTAGAAACTTGTCTACTGATCAATGTCAGTGCATGCTGAAGAACAGCAGATGGTCGAAATTTTCCCAAGCCTCCACTATACGGTACCACGCTGCATACCCATATCGCGGTTTTAGCGCGTAAAGCTCCAGAAAATATTTACAAGCGGCACTAATCGTGGTCCGAAAATTCACTCGTAAAACAGCCCTTTTCCCCCCAATAGAACCACGCGTAAACCTTCGTGCTTCTGATATTTTTATATTGATTACTTTTACACTACATTATGCAGCCTAGCTTTATTACAAGCTGTTTCGCTCACGCGGCTCGTCACCTTAGATTTACTTTAGATAATACCCTAAAGGCCGTGTATAAGAGAGTATTATATAGGAGAAAGATCTTTCAACAATAAATCACGAGCAAAAAGTAGCCGTTCTCCGTGTACACAGCAAAAACACATTTCAGGAAGTGGAATGTCCCACGAGAAGAGAACAAGAAAATGCAACTCTTCTAGCTCGCCCAAAACTAATAATAATTGTTGTGGTTTCCCGTCACTAAACCACAATATGATTATGAGAGACGCCGCAGTGACGGGTTCCGGAAATTGTGACCGCCTGGTGTTGATTAACGTCTGCCTAATTTAAGTACACGGGTCTCTAGTATTTCGCCTCCATGGAACTCTGGCTGCCGCGGCCAGTATTCGATCTCCCGACTAGCCCAAAGCGAACAACCAGACAAGAAAAACACTCATAAGACTTACATATAGCTCGCACGAAATGTGATTGATAGGCATGCAGGAAAGAGACCCGCCACAAACGTGCTAGCAGTATTAACCGGGTGATCCATTCAACATCCTGTCGGCTGTTCTGTACGCAAACAAAATAAGAGATACGGGTAGAAGGAAAGCTGCTTGCGCGGGCAAATATAGAAGCTGTTGGTGCCCTGTAACGAAACTCGATCTCCCTGTTTCCTACAAGACTGTCTGACCGGTCAGTGAAGTCACGTCATGTAAGCCAGAAAAGAGTGCAGTGTATCGTGGCCGCTTCTTATGCTAGGTATTGTCGAACAGAATAACAGTAATGGTTTCTGTGGTTCAACCTGCGAACACCACTGTATGATTACGGGGCCCGTCGTTGTGAAGGGCTCCTGATATTTCCACCATCTGGTGTTCTTTAATGTGCGCTGACCTCGTGCAGTAGACTGGCCTCTAGCATTTCGCCTCCATCGAAATGTGAGCCGACAACATTTGGGCCAACAGCCGAGCACCGTAACTACTGCGGACTAATTAAACGTAATTACCGTGTGGGAGATAAGATCACCAAACTTGTACGCAGAGAAAAAAGAATGAGCCACCACGACTTTCTCGTAACTGGATCCTGCTAGAATACTCACGATCATGTGCATCAGAACACAGGTCCGGCTTGCAGAATGCTGCACAGTTTTAGCGATACGTTCAATATATAGGTAATTGTCCGTGGGTGTGCCAGCTGGTCTTAGCTAGCTGAATAAGTTCGTAGACGTTCCTGCACCCGGTCCGTAGTCCAGTGGGCACACTAACTAATACAGATTACACTGCCCAATGACACTAACCAGTATTGCCGACCATGTGCTCCCTGAATAGAGATCGTAAAGAATTTGGGAGAGATCAAGCGTGCAACCATAAAAGGTACGATAGAAGCAGCACTGGCAAGGTTTTCATGTACATTGAACGCACTAAATTTACACATGCACACAGCTACCCTCGAAATCTCTCTGCCTGATTTTTTTTACTTGATGAAGGTATACAGGCAATCCATCGCATCTTGTTCATCGACCAACGCTTCTTTCTTTCCGTAGAAGAATCTTTCAAATTACAGAGCAGTTATTCAGCCTTACATGAAATTCCCCCTTGCTTCCACTTTTCGGGACACTTGTTCTGCAACGCTCTTTACAGGATATATTGCTTGCGGTGGGGTGAATAGAGAATGCAAATGGCTTTAATATTTAAATTTATTATTCATAATAGCATACACATTGATTGATCTCATACCTTGACGTTTTCTTTTCAAGTGCTTGACAAGGGGAATTATTTAGAAAAATGATAATATTATTGATATGTTCCGGATGTGTTTGAACAATCGCAACATCGAATATTCGATCTGATTAGTCTGGTGTCCGGTTTGATTCAAAAGACACATCAGCGTTTCGCATTGTATATTGTGCACTTTCATGAGCCAGGTTTCCCACGTCCGCACAGCTGGCAATCCCTTGCAGAGGTGGACTATGTGGCGGTTAAGAAACAGTGTTACTGATAGCCCCGATGCCACTTATGAAGCATACAGAAGCCAAAAAAGCGGTCGCTCTGTCATGTAAACATAAAGTTAACCACTTTTGGATTTGTTCTTCCGCTTCATTAGGGTTTCCCTGATGAATATGCCGCGTTCTGGTGCGCATTGCGTCTAGCAATCCTGGTTACTTGCGCTTGCGATTCACAGTTCACAGTTACCAAAAACAGCGAAACTTTTCTTGGGAGAGCATTTCGTGCTCGGGATTTGTGGCAGCGCTTGTGAGCATCATAAATGGGCATGCGCCACAAACATCGGGTAAATGGCACTACTCACCATTTGTCTAATAAAAAGAATGGCCACAGTCAGCTGAAGAAACCCGTATCTTCCACACAAAATCTATGCGGCCGATGAGCAAAATATTATCATAATAAAAGTCTATGCGCCACTGATATTGCATACATTCCGCTACACACAACTTCCACTCAAAACAAAGCAAGAGACAATTAGCGCCTGCAAATGGCGTGCGCGTTACTATATTAAAACCACTGTCACATGATACTGTGAAATTATAAAATGTGGTGGTTATACTACCACATCAAAGCTTAACAAAGAGTGCTTCATAAAGACAAGTGATACAATATGCCTGAAAGACTTGCAAAACATTAAAATGCGTTAGCCTGATGCGAAAAACGTCACGAGCTTCGCTGTTGCATTGGTCTACGCGAAGCGGTGCTGCTTAAATTTTTCTGATCCTGCTTATTGTATTTTAAATGCGAAGCATCTCTTAGCGACCTTGCGAACTTCGGCTACTTTGAGCGTATCTATCTATCTATCTATCTATCTATCTATCTATCTATCTATCTATCTATCTATCTATCTATCTATCTATCTATCTATCTATCTATCTATCTATCTATCTATCTATCTATCTATCTATCTATCTATCTATCTATCTATCTATCTATCTATCTAGCCACCTACGACTTTGTGCTCTCAGGACCGCATCCTTAATGGGATTTAAACCAAAATTGGTATGGCATAACATGACTGTATGACGAACATGAATGACTGGTCATACCATGACAATCATCACCAACTGCTCACGAATGGTATGTTTTACAGGCCATGCCCGCGGTGCTTCAGCGGCCGCGTCCTTAACTTCATATATAAAAAAAAATGTCACAGTTACGCTGTAAGGGCAAAGCAATGAATTCGACCGAAAGAACTTGGAATGTCACACGAAGATTGACGAGCAGCTCGGTACTTGCAGCTTCCCGCTGAAGCACAAAGAAGGACACTCGAAAAAGATGCGTAGCTGTACACAGGACAAGCGCGAACTAACAGCTATCGCAGTTTTTACGCCTTTGTGTTTGAGGTAGGCCACCACCTTCAAAAACGCATTTTTTGAAAAAAATTGACGTTTTGGGATTTCAAATTTTCAAGCTCCCTGTCCATTCAAGAAGATTTAGGAAAAAAATTATGCAGTTATCTTAAGCCATTCGAAAGTTATGACCATTTTTTCAACACCTGCTGGACACATCCGAAACTGAAGCATTCCGATTCCACATCTACCATCTCGTCATAAATGTTTTTCGCGTACATATTACGTAATGCTAAGGTGTTTAAGAACATTCTAAAGCTTGTGGAACATGACATTTTCAATTTGTTTTAAAATTTCCACTACTCGGCTGCGGCACTCTATTGTTTAAGTTGCGCGTGCCCTCACTCGGCAGTCTGTGTTCTTTTTGTGTGCCATTTCGAGCTCTTGGACTTAGTTCTGGCTTTTCAAGGAGAAAGTTACAGTACTTCATGAAACATGGCGAAGTATAGAACGAAATAGAAGCGTTTACGCAAGTTAGGGAATCAATATTTCAAGTGTGGACCCACTGTGGAACACAGGGATGAGAGTCAGCTGGAGACACCAAACGAGCTAGGAAAACAATGTGTGCTTCAGCTTGCTCAAAAGAAGATTATGCTGCTTCAAAAGAGGTCCCAAGCTATAAGCCTGGTGAATTTCAGGTCTATTGAATGTTTCGGTTCAAATCTTTAAAGCCATTTTTCTCAAAATGTGATTTTTTGCTTCCTACATTTACGCGAACAATGATAACTGTCTTTCTAATAAATATTTTTGCATGAATTTTTTTGTGCTTTTTCTTTATAGGTGGAGCTGTGCATTCAAGCAGAATTATTGAAAACTAGCGGTAACTTTTTGTACAGTGGCCAACTGTGTGAAAAGCAAACCTGCCAAATATCAACTTTTTCAGTCTTTTTACGATAACGCACCCAAGCTTAAAGATATGATGATCGTGGAGGTTAGATGCACAAAATGTTGTCCTCACTAAATAGTTGCGAAGTCACGTTTGAATTGCAACAGGAGTTTTTTAGTTATGACTGTTGGCGCAACATGCATATTTTGGCACATTTTGATTTTTATAAATTTTATGTTTTCGATTTTTATGTATTTCATAATCTTAAAGCTTAAGTTTACCGAAGCCCTACAATCCAAAACCATAATTATAACTATTGGACCAAAACGGTAAAAGTTTTTCTCGGAGGTGGTGACCTACCTTAAGTAAGCGCTGCAAGCGGCGACAATGCAGAACCCGACGCGCGTAGATGCTCTTTGTTCTTCTAAATTGAGGCACGCGGAATGACGCTCGCCGCACTGCGTTGCCTGTCACGCGGTGGCGTTTTTTTTTCATTTCGTTTCACATCGCGAGTGGGTACAGTTAAGGGCCCCTTTCTTCGTGCGCGTCTGAAGGGCATCTTTCAAATTCAGAGAAAATGTGGAAGCGTAGTGTGATAGAAAACACGCTCAACCTCCTGCGAGATCCGCATACCGCCAGCGGTAAATGATGTCTATAAGTAGCTTGCCGTTTAAGAGCCAGCGCATGCATGGCGTGTGGCTGAACGGTCTAACGCATCGCGCTGCGGAGCGATGGCTGGCTGGTTCGAATTCCCGGTCGGGTGCCTCGGAATTTTTAGATGCGAAGCAGCTCTTTGACTCACGTGTGTAACGCCGTACGTTACGTGAGTCCGTACGAATGCGCCGCAACGCGTTCCCCTCGCCGTAGGTGTTGGAGCGTTGCCAAGTAGGTCACGCCACAGCTGCGCGTTGACGTCACGCTCTCCTCGCACGCTTCCCTCGCAGGTGCGCGCTGACGTCACTCTCTCCCTCACCCGCAGCATGCTCGCGGCAGCGCCCGCAGCTGCCGGCTGCTCCGCCCGCTCGCAACACCTCTGAACGTGTCACTTCTCTCTCGCTTCACCCTCTCCACCGCCCGCAACGCTCGACCGCACGTTGAGTGGAAACACTCTTTCGGCTCGTTTATCTGCGATGACGCCCGTTTCAGCCGGGTCAACGCCATGCGCACTGCTGCTGCTTCGCATCCCATCAGGGTTCCCTTCGGGGAGATGGTCCAAGTTTTTCTTTTATATATATATATATATATATATATATATATATATATATATATATATATATATATATATATATATATATATACATATATACACATATATATATATATATATATATATACACATATATATATATATATATATATATATATATATATATATATATATATATATATATATATATATACGCATCTGGGGCATGAAGGCAACGGCAAAACCAGCCGAGAGTGTCCACATAATCGCTATCCCAATAAAAATAGTATAATGAGACATTTCTTTATCCCCAACATAAATGACAGGTGGTAACATACAAATCACGACGCTCATGTCATGTACAGTGCCGTCCACTGTTAGGGAGAACATGGCTCAGCGTGGCCGCGCTCCCGCGCAGCGCCAGTGCAGCCGGCGCGGCCGCGCATCGAAGCGTAGCCGGTCATGCGCGTACGGACACACGAGAGATGCTTTATCTCGTCTGGTACATCGCTCAAGCGTGTCGTTCCGTGGTAGGCAGGCGCCGGTCTTGCTTGTCCGTAGTACAGCAAGATCGGCGCGCTTGTGTGCGCCTGCGCCACTTCGATTCGATGCGTGACCGCGCCGGCTTCACTGGCGCTCCCAGAGCGCTGCCACGTTGAGCCGTGTTCACCCTAACAGTGGACGGCACTGTACAGCATGGTTTACATGTCACGCTCGTGGTGCGCTGACGGCCGTTTCGCTAGCTTGATATACATCAAATTTGGTATTGCGTGACGTGACTGTATGACGAACATAAATGACAAGTGGTAATATGGAAATCATGAGATGTCATGTGCAACATCACCTGCATGCCACGCTTATGGCTTGCTCGCGGCGGTTTAGGTAGTTTGATGTACACCAAACTTGGTATTGAGTGACGTGACTGTATGACGAACATAAATGACAAGTGGTAAAATGGGAATCATAACATGTCATGTGCGAGATGTCTTGCATGCCACGATCATAGCGTGCTCGCGGCTGTTTCGCTAGCTTGATATACAACAAATTTGTTATTGCATGACGGAACTGTATGACGAACATGAATGACAAGTGGTAATATGGAAATAATGACATGTCATGTGCAACATGACTTGCTGGCCATGGTCATGCCACGCGCGCGGCTGTTTGGCTAGCTTGATATACACCATGTTTGGCATTGCGTTGTGTGACTGTATGACGCACATAAATGAAAAGTGGTAATATGGAAATCATGACAAGTCATGTGCAACATGTCTTGCATGCCACGCTCTTGGCGCGATCGCGGTTGTTTCGCTAGCTTGATATACACCAAAACTGGTATTGCGTGACGCGACTGTATGAATACCGTAAGTCTCAGGTGGTAACATGAAAATCATGGCATGGATGTCATGTACAACGTGATTTACATGTCACACTCATGGTGCGCTTGCGTCCAGTTCGCTAGCTTGATCTACACAAAAATTAGAATTGCGTGCCTGATTGTACGACGAACTTAAATGACAGGTCCTAACATGTAAATCATTACATGCATCTTATGTACAACATGATTTGCTTCTTGCTGGTGGCTTCGCATTACATCGATTCCCACAATGCGTAGGATGTGCGAGTTTTTTCTGGCAGGCTATGTTCCTGAACTCCTGTAAAAGTGTTCAAAATGTTTTGAATGAATTTAATCTACATGTAGCTTTACCGTCGCAGCAATTGTTGTTCTTGTTCTAGCAGTTGCGGCTGTCGTCGTTGATGCGTTTGTGAGTAACGCCGCTTAATTGACCCGGGCTGTTCGTCGCGCGTGCTTCAACCATATATTGAACAAATGTTCACTGACACCCTAAAGTATGGTTTCAAAAACGCCGACCATAATCTGAATGAACGGAGCAGCTGCAATGAGTTCAACGAACTCTCTCTGGGTGTCATTTGCCTTAGTCACTTTTTTTTTATTCGCTGAAAACGGCGAAAAATGATCAAGCTTTCCGACTTTCAGGAGATGCCAACAGCAACGTAGCCGAATTGATGACCTCTCGTTCCTGCCTAGTGAAGCTTATAGACCCTTGAAGCCTTTTTTTTATTTGAGTTGTTTGCCATAGACGCTTACGGTGATCTCAGTGATTTTTCAAGCACTGTAGACCGCGACACCGCAATAATTCCACACCGCTGCCTCTGCCACAGTGATACGCAGTAATATGCATATTTTAGAACAGTAATTGATTGATTGGACATTGTTCCTGCGTGGTTTTTTTTGGCACAACTATCAAAGAACTAAGCTCGGCGGCTGTAGTATTATCTCTAAGAAAGTTTTCTCCTGATCGTTTTTAACAGGTGACCTGTTTAATGTTTCCTTTCCGACAGTTCTTGTGAGCAGCGCCACAAAAAAGCACGTGTGCGCCAGAGAAAGCGGGTATTTGCCGAGCAACTTACATAACATAGCCATGCATGGATGGATGGAAACAACTTTATTGAAAGTCCGGCGATGTTTAACCCGGGCTCAGGTCTCCCATGAGGGGACTTCGAGGCCTTGCCTCAACGCCGCCTCGCGGGCCCGCTGGACTGCCCATTCTTGTGTCTTGAAGTTGGAGCTGCGCAGAGCGGCTGCCCACTCCGACGCGAGAGCATCCGGAGCTACTGCCATTTTAGCTGCTGTAACAGGGCACTCCCATAACATGTGTGAGAGCGTCGCTCTAGTTGCCTGACATAATTTGCAAGTGGCATTCGGGTACTGCGCGGGGAAAATGTGCCGCATTCGCACCGGACTGGGAAAGGTGTGGGTCTGCAGCTGTCGCCAGACGACAGCCTGGCGTCGTTTCAGCTTGGGGTGAGGTGGGGGAAATATCCGCCTGCCTAACTGGTAGTGCTTGGTTATGTCGTTGTACCTGACTAGGCGTTCTCGCATGTTTTGTACCAGGAGGTCCGAACTCGACGAGGCGGTATCCGACTCTGCGCGGCGGGTCATTTCTCGCGCATAGCGGTGTGCCACTTCATTCGAATTAGGGGCGCCCGCGTCGATGGGGGTGGCGACGTGTGCTGGGAACCATAGGATAGCGGTGCTATTGTAATGCTGTCGACCAGCCTTCCTTAGGATCTGGAGAGCTTCAGGGGAAATGCACCCCCCGCGCGTAGTTACGGACCGCGGTTTGTGAGTCGCTAAGAACTGCTTCGCAGATGGGATCGGTAAGCGCAAGCGCAATCGCAACCTCTTCCGCTGTGTCTGGATATTTCGTGCTGACACTACACGCGTGCGTAAGTCGGGAGTTAACGTCTACGACTACCGCCGCGAACCGGTGTTTGTGCGCGTATTCTGCCGCGTCCACGAAGCGCGCAGTCCTCTCCCCACCGAAGGAGCGCAGCAGTGCCTTAGCACGAGCCTGGCGTCGGCCCTCGTTATGTTCGGGGTGCATATTTCGGGGAATAGGGGCAACTATTAGCGTGTCGCCGATATCGTGTGGAATGGCCTGTTTCTGACCATGTTGGACGTGGTAATTCAGGCCGAGTTTCTGCAGGATGTACCGACCCGTGGCTGTCAGAGACATGCGGGTACGTGCCAAGGAGGCACTAGTGTAAGCATATCAAGGAGGTGAGAAAGGGAAGTGTGAGTGAGAAGGAGCGATGTGAGGGTGAGAAAGAAGGAAACGAAGCAGCGAGAGGCTAAAACATGATATTGACTTGTTTAGTATACTTTAGCAAGGGGGTGGGAAAGGGAAGTTAGACTGAGGAACACTGATGTTAGGGTGAGAAGGAGTTAAAACGAGGTGATAGGGGAACCATAGCATAATCCTGTACAGTATAGCGTAGAAATGAAGAGGGGGGGGGATTGATGTGAGGTTCAAGAAGTGGGACAGGACAAGAAAGGGCAAAATCGAAAGAGATAACGAAATCAAGATGAAAGAACGAAAAGAAGTCGAAGAAAAACGAAAGAACACAACCGACGTTCGCAGGATGGTGGCACTTGCTTGTCAGCGACGGTGTTCACCCTGACTTCAGACACATCGAAGTGCCTTAATGTTTTTTTTTTTTACGTTCACCCTCGACAAGTAACCTCGATTTGATGCAAAGTTTACCGTTCCGAATCTGGCAACGCTTCTAAAACATAGTTTGTCAGATAATTGGATGACAAACTAAATTATCTCTGTGGAATAGTAGTAAAATATTCAGGAGCCCTCACCTAAATAGAAAACGGGAACTTGTGAAGCTTTGCGTCTGCGTGCCTGACGCACCACTTTTCTTTATTTCCTCATTTTTTTTCCATCGAAAAGCGGAATGATTTTTCCTTCATCCACGCCGTGAATCAGACCTTCACTCACCTGCTTAGCAGTCACACTAGTAATTTGCTACAAGGAACAGCATCGACGATGGCGCAGTCCTTCACTATCAGTAGATTGAACGCGTCGTCTGCAATTCCTTTCAATATATGCGCAATATTGTCTGCTTCGGTCTATGCCCGTCAGCCTTTCGGCAAAGACCCAGTACATCCTGTATGTACGAAACGTAGGATTCCGTCGCCGTCTGAACGCGGGATTCTAGATCATTCCTTGCGGCCTGCTGTCGACCAAATGGCCTGCCGAACAACTCTATGAGCTTAGATTTGCAAGTGTCCCAGCTGGTTAATTTGGACTCGTGCGTCTCGTACCAAACGAGTGCCGTCTCCCTCAGGTAGAACACCACGTTTGCGAGCATCAACGTGGGGTCACACCTATAGTACTCGCTGACGCTCTCGTACAATGCGACCCAATCTTCCACATTCAATTTGTCCTTGTCAGTGCCCGAAAAGGTTCCTGGGTCTCGAGGGGGCAGGAGAACCATATGGGGCTGCTGCTGCTGCTGCTGCTGCAGCGCCGGCGATCCTTGTTCAGCCATTGCAGTAAAAGGAAGGTGGCGACCGCTGCGGAGTTCCGTGTTGGGTTTCGGAGAAAACGCAGGCAGGCTTACCCAGCACCTCCACCAATAATGTTACGGGAAAAGCGTATATTTGCAGATATTTACAAGCAGAGACGGTGACTGATACAATGGCGGACTAACCCTCTTAACCCTCGCAGCTGTCTGTCCCCAGACCGGTACCCTCTACTACCTTGTGGCACACACCCACTACTGCCTTGTTACAATATACACCATTTACCGCTGCGCTACACAGATCTCCGAGGAGTTTGGGCGTGTTCTCTATAACGCGACGCTCCTACATTTTCTTTGAATTTGAAAACTGCCTCAGACGCGCACGAAAAATTATGTACCCGCTCGCGATGTGTACCTTTCTGTACCCACTCACGATGTGTAACTAAGAAAAAAACATGGTTGATCCCTCCGTCATAGGAATTGCTGTTACACGAAAGTAAAAGATGTCTTTACAGAAGTAGTTGAATGTTAACTGTACATTGACATAACCCAGCTTGCGCAATGTATAGTGGTGTTTGGCAGCTATAGCACCGTTAAGGCGGGTGCACAGACGTTGATGCTTGGTGGTATACCTCTATCCCAACTACTAACGTCGATAATCAATGATTAACCAAACCCTTTTGGTAGCTGTGGTAGTTAACGGGGAGAGTGAAATCAAAGCACGTGTTGCGACAGCCAGAAGATGAGATGGCACGCAGAAATTGCGCTAAGGTCGCTATCCCGCGGCATGTTACAGAGTTATTAAACACCATGGCCGGACTGGAGGAACGCGCGTCGTGTCTCCCCTGGAGCCCGGCCATGACTTTTCTCGGGACGAGCGCGAGTGGGAAATGCGATGTTGCAGAGAGGCGACGCAGGCGCGCGTCGCAGAGGTGTTTTTGGTTTGGATGGTTGCTCTAAGCAAAGCCGACGCTTTAAAGGCCCTGAACAAAGTAAATAATTCAGGGGCTTTACGACGATTTGGCTAAGGGTGCCACCTCGCAGTGTGTTAAGGCCACGGTGGTGAAGGCGTTTACAAAATTGCAGTTCCCCTATTTTAAACGTGCCGAATGGGATGGACGCGTACCAGCTACACATTGCAGGAGCTACCCGCGGAGTGTGTCGTCTCGATGCACCATTTCATTTACAGCTCCCAGAGGGCGACACCACCCCATAGAGCAAGATCACTGTGGGAGGAAAGTGTGAGATATAAAAGGCGCGCTTGTTAATCTTTCAGACTGTGTGACCGTGGCGCAGTGGATAGCGTGTCCGGCATCTGTTGTCACGGACCGAGGGGTAGTGGGTTGACCGCCTGTGGACGCAACTTTTTTCTTTGCCATCTGATAATTTTTTTTACCATCTGATCAGTCGCTCCACGTGCCGCAGTTTAAAAGTAAAAAAAAATATCTAAGAACATACGGTTCTGCATAGTCGACACTTGTAGCGCACTGCTCGAACACAGAGACGTAACAGCTATGACAGTTGTGAGTTCGCGCTTGTCCTGTGGTGACCCGTGGGTTCTTTTTCGAGCGTATTTTCGTGCTTCAGTGGCACGCTGAAAAATTCTCGCTGCTTGTCATTCTTCGCGTGACATTCCAATTTAATGCAGTCGCATTCATTGCTGCTCCCTTGCGGTGAAACTGTGACTTTTTTTTAACCGCACTTCCTGTGTCAACTCAGGCCAACATTTTTTTTTCAGCGTTTTGAGTATAGCGAAGCTTTTCATATGTAGTTCCGTCCCCTTTTCCCTCGTGAATCTTTCAGCATCAGTGAGCTGTGGAATGGAGGCGTTACTCGTTCTACAGAAGTGAGGGTATAGCAAGATAACATAAACGAAATTCTTAGTACTATTTGCACTAAGAGAACTTGCTGCATGTCGTGTGTCAGGAAAAATCCTGGAACCGACTGAGAAAAGCAAGTACATTTGACTCGGGCAACAGAAGTTAGCCGTATTTGGCTCTGAAGTTCGGATATATATTTCGTGTCATCAGCAAATCATGTCTACTCGCCACCAGAAAGGGTAATACGAGTTGACCTGTGTCGTGTTTGTTTGTTTTTTCTTGTCGTTGCTTTTGTTGTCCACCAAAATCTTTCCTTGCTTTCGTACCGTGTACTAGCTAAACTTCGACGATTCCAAGGAAAATAAATTCGATTCGTTGGTTTTTTTTTCCTTGTGCATACAGAACACTGACAGCCGCAACGGACGTTGTATGAAGATTAATGGCATTCGAGACATCTCGTTTGGTCAGAGCGCGGCTTGCCTTCAACGAAAACGAAAAAGCTAAATGCATTACTCACCGCACAGTTTCCGCGCCTGTCACTATGTCGCGATGGAAACACGCCACGCACTTTCTCCGATGGCATATATGCATTCGCTAACTACAAAAAATACGCTCACATTCGTTGGCGGACTGGACAGCTCTTAAAGAAGCTGCGTTCCGACGCAGTTTAGCTACGTCGAAGCTAAATCTTCATTTGATTTGACCTTCTTTTTTGGTGCGGAATAATATGAAGCGGTGGGCTGTTGGCCGAGTGACAGCACGTGTGCTCAGAAATGCGGCAAGCTGGGCAGGTTGGTAAAGATGCATGACTTCGAATGAGTATCGCATAAAAAACACGTAAGCCAAAGCAGAGACGTAGCCAGGACAAGCGCTAACCTATCGCGTGGCTATGCGTAGACAAGACTTATCGCTTGTACTGTCTGCTGTCTTTTGTCTACTGACGCATACCGTCAGAACCTAGCCATATATACGCCTCATACGCCTCGCTCTGAAAAAGAAACAGGTACTATAGATAAATTATATTTTTACGCGCTGAAAATTCTCGCTAGGACCCGTAATTCGGCCACATGCAATACAGCTATCTCTATGAATTCTTTATTAAGCCCGCGTGAGACGTGTTGCGATAAAAAAAATAAGCAGTTATATTCTGCAATCCTTGAGCCAATTACAAACGAGGTGTGGTGGCTACACAGATGCGACCAAAACAAACAAACAAAAAAAAAAAGAAATCTACGCATCTACACGGAGTGAATCATGACGAGTCGGTGAAGCTCTGGGTAACGCAGGGGTAAGAAAGCGTACGTCACCCGGGCGGTGCCCCATTTAACTTAAATTGAGTGACATAAAGTAACATAAAACGTCATAAAGAGCCGACGACCAAAGCTAGGTCCTCAGGTCCATAATGTCTACGTTGAAGTCGCCGACTAGTATAAACGGTTTGTTCTTGTAGGTGTTTTACATTGTCTTGTCACAATTATGATTGATTTCCGTCTATTGTAAAGCTTTTTTTATTCACATACACACATATGTTTCGACTATAGTAAGAGTTTTCTATATACCGTGA
>JALIZH010031398.1:0-19779 GCA_030522465.1 Rhipicephalus appendiculatus | reverse complement strand
CGCGCTTATGTTGATCTATAATCTGTGCTCAGTTGAACCTATCACGTATTTTCGTTTTGGTGACACATATGTACTGTCGCTTTATTTTTGCACTCCGTTTTCGCCCGCAAATGCGCATGCGTACATTCCCGTTTTTCTTGTCCTATCACGCGTACTGTTCACCACGTGCTTTTAACAATCGCTTGTCAGCCAATAATAGTGCTACGCTAAGTCATTGGTCGTCTTATATTGCGTTGATGTCGCATGTGTGCATCACTCCGACGAAGGCCGGTCCCGCGGCCGAAACGTCAGTCCTTCCCAGAGCAATTTTTCCTACGTGCTTCATATATTTTTTTTTTGAACTGTTACTTCCTTGTCCTATGTTATCCCTTCATTGTTATATATATATATATATATATGTGTGATGGGAGAAGTGCGCGAGTGTCGTGTATGGTGTCGTGACAAAGCCGACATGGACATGGCGGACAATGTCGTCCGGCAGAAGCGCGGTGGCAAAACTTGCACGAAGACGAAGACGACGATGGGCTGCGACACGAGACCAGGAGAGAGGCGTGCGCCTGGCGTGGAGTGCCACGCAGTTGGCAAGGTGTGTTCGAGCGAGCGGAAGCTGGGAGGAAGACGGCTCGCCAGCGTCATGGTCGTGGTTCGTCCCGAGTGCCTGGCAGAGGTCAAGGGTCGGAGCGGTCTGCTTCGCTTGGCCTCAAGCTTCGACGGTGGGTCCATGGAGCCAGCGGAAAGCTACCGCAACCACCAGTAACACCATCGGACGTAAGCCCGAGTGTTTGGCGGTGGCCCCTGGTCCGCGCGTCTGAACAGAAGACGACGTGACTTCGTCGGCCCCGGTCTTTGTCACCTGCCTGCCCCGTCGGCTCATACACTTGAGCATCGCCCTGTTCTTCGACGACTTCCTGCGACGACGGCATTCCTGCAAGTGCTCATACCGGTCCTCCGCATACGTCTCTCGCATCAGTGGTTGTACTTACCGGTGAGACTGTTTTAATTACGCTTGGACTAAACTTGTTTGTGTGTCTTCCTTGAGTGTTTTTCATAGGTTGTAAAGTGCCTTGATTAGTGCCTATTGTCGTGTGTCTTATGTTCGTGTGTTTATTCCATAAAGAAAAGAGAAAACAGAAAACAGCCTCGCCATTTTCGTAAGAACGTTGCCGTCACCGAACGCAACGTGCTCCTTCTAACAGCTTATTCGTAAGAATCCCATCACAATATATATATATATATATATATATATATATATATATATATATATATATATATATACTACGTGACGCCTACAGGCAAAAAAAGAGTGTTCCACACTCGCCGTAATGGCAACAGGCGGCGCTGACTGACGCTCCCACGTTTAAGTACACATATATACCCTATAAAGTGGACGGGGGGATGACCGCCACCGTAGCTCAGTGGTAGAGCATCGGACGCGTTATTCGAAGGTCGCAGGTTCGGTCTCGCCGGTGGCAAGTTATCTTTTTCGTCCACTTTCCTTTCTTAACATTTACATTACAATTACTTCTAATAGCTTCCCCTATACTTTCCTTGGCATCTTTGTCTGTTAGTTCTCATTAATACTGTGTTTAACAAAGCAAACGAGCCCTTAAGTTTACAATTCTTTTCCTTCATTCATAACGAGGGTCTCGTTCTGGCAGACTTGATGCCTTCAGGTGGTATGCGAGGGATTATTAGTCAGCTGCCCGCTCGTAATAAGATCACGTACTACGTGACGCCTACAGGCAAAAAAGAGTGTTCCACACTCGCCGTAATGGCAACAGGCGGCGCTGACTGACGCTCCCCACGTTTAAGTACACATATATACCCTATAAAGTGGACGGGGGGATGACCGCCACCGTAGCTCAGTGGTAGAGCATCGGACGCGTTATTCGAAGGTCGCAGGTTCGGTCCCTGCCGGTGGCAAGTTATCTTTTCGTCCACTTTCCTTTCTTAACATTTACATTACAATTACTTCTAATAGCTTCCCCCTATACTTTCCTTGGCATCTTTGTCTGTTAGTTCTCATTAATACTGTGTTTAACAAAGCAAACGAGCCCTTAAGTTTACAATTCTTTCCTTCATTCATAACGAGGGTCTCGTTCTGGCAGACTTGATGCCTTCAGGTGGTATGCGAGGGATTATTAGTCAGCTGCCCGCTCGTAATAAGATCACGTACTACGTGACGCCTACAGGCAAAAAAGAGTGTTCCACACTCGCCGTAATGGCAACAGGCGGCGCTGACTGACGCTCCCACGTTTAAGTACACATATATACCCTATAAAGTGGACGGGGGGATGACCGCCACCGTAGCTCAGTGGTAGAGCATCGGACGCGTTATTCGAAGGTCGCAGGTTCGGTCTCCCGCCGGTGGCAAGTTATCTTTTCGTCCACTTTCCTTTCTTAACATTTACATTACAATTACTTCTAATAGCTTCCCCTATACTTTCCTTGGCATCTTTGTCTGTTAGTTCTCATTAATACTGTGTTTAACAAAGCAAACGAGCCCTTAAGTTTACAATTCTTTCCTTCATTCATAACGAGGGTCTCGTTCTGGCAGACTTGATGCCTTCAGGTGGTATGCGAGGGATTATTAGTCAGCTGCCCGCTCGTAATAAGATCACGTACTACGTGACGCCTACAGGCAAAAAAGAGTGTTCCACACTCGCCGTAATGGCAACAGGCGGCGCTGACTGACGCTCCCACGTTTAAGTACACATATATACCCTATAAAGTGGACGGGGGGATGACCGCCACCGTAGCTCAGTGGTAGAGCATCGGACGCGTTATTCGAAGGTCGCAGGTTCTGGTCCCCTGCCGGTGGCAAGTTATCTTTTCGTCCACTTTCCTTTCTTAACATTTACATTACAATTACTTCTAATAGCTTCCCCTATACTTTCCTTGGCATCTTTGTCTGTTAGTTCTCATTAATACTGTGTTTAACAAAGCAAACGAGCCCTTAAGTTTACAATTCTTTCCTTCATATATATATATATATATATATATATATATATATATACATACGTCCCAAAACCAAGATGCGATTGTGAGGGACGCACTCTTCAGAATCAGAATCAATCTTGTTTCAATTAGTACAAAGATTACATAGTGAAATTATGAAACTACAGAAGAAGGTCCCGAAGCATTGTTGGCAAACGTAGGGTAATTACCCTACTTGTAGGGTTTTTCGGTATTTTACGGGGAGAGTAAGAATTTTCACTTTTCGCTCGTCATCGATCATCAAAAATGTAGTTGGATGCGACATCTCCGAGGGGGGACATTCCTAAAGAGGTAGAAAACTAAATATTCCTTTGAATAAAATTGGAACTGTTTTAATTCACATGTTCCCAGCATAGGGCAGAGACGGAAGATAATACGCCATAAAACATCTCTGTGCTGGCATTGTCTTTTCCCATGGATGGCTTTTTTTCTCTCTTCGTCTGCTCGCATTCGTTCGTTGCGTGCAGGCGCTTTTAAATTTTGCGATGGCGGTCGGTTCCAGTTATTTAGGCGAAAGCCTTAGATGCCTCATCATGGATGGATGGATACAACTTTATTAAACATCCGGCAAGCTGTCACCTACGGGGGAACGTCCAGGCCTTGCCTCAACGCTGCCTGCTGGACTGCCCACGTTTGGATGCCGAGGTCTGAGCTGCGCAGAGCGGTAGCCCACCTATACGACAGGTTCTCCGGAGTAACTGCCATCATTCTGATAATTATACTACACTCCCACAACAAAAAGTAACCATCGGCGAGCGAGGCAAAAAACCATCATACAACTCCGTCACCTTGTGACATCATTGTGGCGACACAGATCGCGACAATTTCCGTCGTCGTCATGCAGCTATAGTGAAGTCATTGTGACACCACATAATGCGACGTCACATGATGACGTCATCATATGACATCGTCACTTGGTCATAGGTGCAGAAATCTTGCAATTCCTCCCATCTTAGAGGCAGTGCAAAACTACGCTAGGTGGAGAAATCGCTCGAAGGCAGGGGGACCGATACATACCTACTGTGAAGAAAAAGAAAAAGATGGCCGTCGCCTCCGAGTCACGAAAATGCACAAGGGACCATGCGAGTTTTGTTGCGATAGCAATTATATGGACACTCTCGGCTGATGTTTGCCGTCGCCGTCATGTCCCGGATATGTATATGTACTTACAAATATTAAAAAAGGTACAAAAAATAAATTAGTCGAAAAAAATTCCAAAGCACCTGACCCCTCGCTCCGCAGACTGCTGCGCTAGCCAACACAGCCATGCCACATTTGTGCAAGCGATTCATGTGCACCGTTTACCGCCTGCGGTACGCAGATCTCGGAGGAGCGTGAGCGTGTTTGTTCTCACGCAACGCTCCTACATTTTCTTTCAAATTGAAAACTGCCCTTGAGACGCGCATGAAAAGGTGGCCCCCCTCTGTACTCACGCATTCTGTAGAAGAAAAAAAGAACACCAGGAACACTTGGCGTCAGACGCCACCGCGCGGCAGGAGACGCAGAGGGGTCATTCAACCTGCCGCAGTTTAAAAGAAAAAAAATATCAAAGAGCGTCGGCTTCTGCATTGTGGACACTTGCAGCGCGTTACTCAAATACAAAGACGTAACAACTATGACAGTTGTTCGTTCACGCTTGTCGTGTGTACACCTATGCATTCTTTTCCAGCGTCCTTCTTTGTGCTGCAGCGACGCGCTCCAAGTGTCGAGCTGCTTGTCGTTCTTCGTGTGACATTCCGATTTCTTGCTATCGCATTCATTGCCTCACCCTAGTGGCGAAACTGTGACTTTCTTTAACACGAAAGCGTTTTATGCCGGGGTCCACCAATACTTTAGTGACGTATTTCCGGCACGGATATGACGTTGAGAAAATAGACTCCAACAAATGAGAAAGAAAAAACTTTCAGAAAAATGTTCCCACGCCCGGAATCAAACCTCCGACTCCTCGGCCCGCCACGCTTCGCGCCCAACGCCCTACCGACTGAGCTAACAAAGCAGATGAAGTACATTATACAAACGCGCCTTATATCTCTCACACATACTCTCTCGCTCGGTGGTCTTTGTTGGCGGGGCCCTAGATCTTGGAAAGTAGCGGCTCTTCTTGATCTACGCCGACACACTCTCGCCACTCTCGCCGCGCCGTCGACCTCCTCTTTTTTCACCCCCCTCCTTTGCGGAGCCGGCGCATCCGCAGCGCTGAATGGCTGGGACGCGCGCTACCACCTAGTCAGGTGACCCTGACGTCACGAGAAACGCGCAAGCAAACTTTATTTCACCACGCACGCCAAGAAGCCTCCAGGCTCCCCGCTCGGAACGTACTTAGGGTAGAATTTTGAGCTTCGTTCCTCGTGGCAATGCCTGGCTGCTGCGCGTTTCAGTGCAGCAGCAGGTCAGAGAAAGGACTAAGATTATTTTATATGCCCGAGGAGAATAGAACGCCGTGCGCAGAAAGCAGCCTGCCTTCGCAGGCGGAGACCTAAACTGTGCCGCCAGGAAAGCCAAAGTGCACACGCCATCCGGTTCCTATCTTTATTTACACCTCTTTAATGTTGTAGCGTTAAAATAGGTCAATTAAAAAGCGCTCAAAAATATCTTGGCAGCAGCCGGGAAGGGAATAGCCATACGCATGGAAGCAAGGCTACGTATCTGGCACATGTATTAACGTGGATGCCCATAAGGAACAGTCAAGAGCTTTTCGTAATCTCGCTCTCTTCTGATAAACTTTACCTGCTGAATTCTGTAATTATAAGGTATCATAGTGTTAGAAGCTGTTGTGTGAGCAGCCAGCTTTTTTTTTTTTCAGGAGACTGAGACAAGCGGCAGAGGTAATGGAATACAATATATATATATATATATATATATATATATCTCGTCGTTTCGTCGGGACGGAATACAGGCACACGCATTAATTCCACTCTGGCTTTTTGTAACACGACATGAATTTTTCACAGCGGTGTTGGTGCAAAAGGGCGTCGGGCCCACTCATTTCGGAGAATTCATTAAGTAAACAGCCACATTCTTTCTTGGCTACCTTCGAGCTCAACAGGACCACAATAAACGAAAGAAATTTCGCTGTAAACTTTATGCTGCTTAAATTATAGGCGCTTAAACGCCTTCGCGTTACGGACAGCCGAAGTGGAGACGGGGGGTAAACCGCTCAGCCGCTAGTTGGTACTGATTTTTTTGGAAGCGCTTCCGCTTGTGTTTATCGAAGCGCATTAAAAAAACATGTCTGCCACTGTGTTCTCTCTGAAACTTATGAAATGGAAATTAGACAACCACTCTTTTGTAGCACGAAGCCACAAGGAAATCCGTACGGATTTCTCAGAAAGAAAAAGCTTCTTAGTTGCCGAAAAATTCGTCCTGGTCCGGGAAAAATTCGACCCCGGACCAGGACGAATGTTTCGGCAACTAAGAAGCTTTTCTTTCTGAGAAATCCGTACGGATTTCCTTGTGGCTTCGTGCTACAAAAGGGTGGTTGTCTAATTTCCCTTTCATAACCCTTCCGCCACCTTGCGGGATTCCGCAGAACTCATTTGCAATCTCTGAAGCTTACTTTCGTCCCGGCGGCTTTTTAAGCTACAGAATCACGCATAATGCTTCAAGGAGCCGATTAAACAAGTGCGCGCATTGATTGTAATGCGGCTACAGCGAGCCAGTGGAGGGTTCAGCGTGCCTGCGCACCGCGCCGGCCAGGAGAGGGGAGAAATCCGGGAAGAATCGAGGAGGAAAACGCGCGCGCGGAGGAGAGTGTCGCTTCTTTGCAAATCTAGGGGTTTTAGGCGGGGCTAGGCGGGGCGGTGGCGCGGCCTGTGAGCAATGAAGGGAAGCAACGCGGCATGGCCATGACCTCCGAGGCTAATCTCGGAGGCCATGGCATGCATGTGACGTCAGTTCCTGTCTTCCGTCCGCCTTCCGGCCGCCATTACCGAGCACACGGAGCACATACGTCTCAGTGACTGCGCCGTGTTTACGTTCGTGCGGCGGATCGTTTGGAGTAGTGCGCGCGTTTTGATCGTTTGTCTTGCGCGTATGACGAAGGAGAATCGTTCAGGACAGTACGCAGCCAGCAGCGAAGTAGTGTTGAATGGGGAACCCGCGGATCCTCCGTGTCTGCAGAATCCGAGTCCATGGTGTCGCACGTAATGGGTGAAACAATTAACTTCGCACGAGATTTGGAAACATAGCTTGCCTTTTATGAAGTGACGCCCGCACACACGTACGTTGTTCAGTGATCCTTCCTGTTTATGCGCGCATGAGCCATGTGCTCCGCTTCTCGGACATCTTTCGTTTAGTCGCACGGGTTTGTGATCACCTTTGGCAAACAGTACGTCCCCGCTCCTGATCCTTTTTTTATCTCATTTACACTTACTTCTCGTGCGGCAGTCAAATATCGCACAAATCGCCATTGCGACGGACGGCGTTGACGGGAAATGCGAGAGCCGCACAGCTTGACTCGATGTCGTCTGCTGCCATGTGCTCGGTGATGGCGGCGCATATGCCGAGATCGTATCCCAGAGCTCCGCAGTGCGACGTACTTGCAAATTATGTATACTTGCGGACAAAGGCTACGGAGCCAAAGTGGGCGAGTGCCACCGCTGAAGAATATAGTCCCACAATTGCGTCCGTGTTTTCCGCGTGAAAATGATAAAAAACAACATAACTTTATTTTCTACCGAATGCTGTTTATAAAGAGACGCAGCACGCACCAAGGAGTTATTCACATTTGTTTTACTTTATGCCGTGTCATTTCGCGTTTTTGCACGTGTGAAAACGTCACACGTTTTACGTGCACCTCGCAGTCAAAATGGCGCCTTCGTCTTTGGGTGAGCGCTCGTCGCCCTCCAGCTAGGACGGAGTTACCCTAACGGAGTGGTGTGCTGAGCGCAGCGCGTTTCCCTTGCCAGAGAGGGTCCCTCTGCGCGCCGATGCCGCCAGGGGCGCTGGTGCACGGGGCGCTGCCTGGGACAGCCGCCGCTGTCGCAGATTACCCCTAGGAAGCCTAGCGCTCGGCAGCGCGGCGTCGTATTTTCCGGCTTTCACGTGGTTTTTATTGTTCTGTGGTCATGGAGCTTTGAAGTGTGAGGATAACATTCTATCAACCGAAGAAGAAAACTGGACGTTGTTGCTTCGTTCCTGGCTGCAAGACTGAGTACTGATCGTCGACAGACAGGGCACCCTTGTTCTAAGTACTGGCATGAAAAGAGTTATTTTAGAAGTAAGATCGTGCGATACCGAGAGCTGAAAAGCAGCTGACAGAGAACTCAGTACAGTGCAAGAAACATTTCGAAGCAAGGCATGTCGAAGCGAACGACGTTGGGCTAGTTGGTATTGCGCAGTCAGAAGTGAGCGTCGGCGCGTACAACATGATCTGTTGTTCGCTGTTTTCTTTTTTTTTTTTGCGTAACTCGGATGAATTTCTTTTTAAAAGGGGTCAAAAGTAAAAAGGAAGAAAAGAAAGCCAAGTGGGCCAAGACCGGTGTTTTGTAGATAGCTTTTTTATTGCAGAGTTCAAATAAACTTGCTTCGTGTACGAATCTGTTGTTTTTAACTAATAAATATTTCAACCTGCCGATAAAACGTACACATGACTTTTTGACCTGCAGCTAGTGAACAGTAATGGGTCCAAGTACGAGAGCAGGCAATCTTCTGGGTATGTTACCACCTATTTAGAAATCTTTTCAGATTTTGACCCAAAATTGTTTGTTTTGTGTTTGCCTTTAGGAGGACAGTTTAAAAGGACTCTACAAGTGTTGAGTGGAAAGCAGGGAAGGTAACTACAAGTTAATTAGCAATATTACGCATAATATGCCCATTACACCAATAGTCATAACTACCAGTCCAACCATACAAACAGAAAATGCTTTGGCAGCATTACAACTGTGTACGTAGGCTGTGCAATGAGCTAGGATATTTGCGCTATCATTATAATAAGGTATATTGTAGCCTAAAACGTCGACTTGTTGCAGAAAGTCGCATTTCAATTGAAGTCATCAAAATTTAAAACATCAAAACTTATTCCTCGTTTTCAATTATTCTAGTTCATTGCACAGGTAAATGTCTAAGCAAAAAGCATGGACAGTTTCATGGAAAATATTGATATTTTTAATAGCTATGAGCTTTTTCGCAACAAACACACACTGAAAATCAAGTTTTGAGAAAATCAAGAATTATATTTTTCCAAACATGTAATTTTCAATGTCAGTGTAGTGGCAGACGGACCATAACATTCGAACAGAATCAGATAGAGGCTTACTTTTTTGTGAACCACAATTCTGAATTTCCGCGCATTTTTAGAAAGTCAAAAGTGAAAACTTACTGTTTTGAAAAAAAAAATTCATTATTTTAAAGGGTGGTAACATTCCTTAACAATGTGAATAAGCACTAAAAATGACGAATAAGTTGCAGTCATGCATAATTTCAATTAGTAAAACGGCAGGGCGCAAGCGAAAAAAAAAATCTCGGTGCTTAAATGCGGTGTGCGCGAAACTCCGCGAGCAATATTACTTCGGCGCGTTTCGCGCGCGCGCAGCGCTACTCGGTATGTAGCCTGCTACCGTGATAATGCATGCGAACCATATTTTTCAAATGAGGAGAGGAAGTCTACCTTTCATTAGTGCCATCGCTAAGAAAAAGAAGTGTTGCACGCAAAAATAGCGCGAGCCATGTATATTCCTCGGACAGAAGCAGGGTCGTCTGCTCAACGCCACGATGGATGGATGGATGGATATGGCTGTACCCTTTAGATCGGGCGGCGGCTAACGCCACCTAGCCGTAATACTTAGTGAACAAAAACTAAATTTATCTTTCTTTTTTTTTTCCTTTCCCTTTTTTCCTGTGGTGCTCAGAACGCCTGCTCTGTGTTAAAGTAGAATAGAAATACCTAATTCACTTATTGGAGTTAAGAGTGAAATGAATTCCCAGCCAAGCCCGGTTTCCACAACTAAAAAACCCCAACCCGGCTGCAGATCCCCTCATTCCCATAATTTCGCCCAGCCAGACAGATTTCTGTCTGGGTAAGTTTGCCTTTAAAAAGTGAAGTTAAGAACTAGTACTTTGCCGTGAAGGATTTAATTTTCACTCGTGCCTTGATTGTAGCCACCAATCTGATAGCCTCCTCCTTGTTATCTCTACCCGCTTAAAGTCTATTTTGCCCTCCCTGTCCCTGAACCCCAGTGCTTTGAAAAATTCTGTGTCGTTATTCTGAACTATAGGGTGAAGCCGTTTACAGAGCATTATATCAAGTGTTCAGCAGTTTCCTCCTCCTCTGCACACGCACTGCATACCGTGTCTACCCCTTCGTATTTGGCCCGATACGTCTTGGTTCGCAATACTCCCGTCCTGGCCTCAAACAGCAGAGAACTACCCCGAGAATTATCATAGATCCTTTCCTTGGCAATTTCCTGCTTGAAAGTTCGATAGGTCTCTAGTGCTGACTTCTTAATCATGCCTGTTCTCCACATGTCAGTCTCCGCCCCTGCGTACAGCGCTCCTTGCGGCATCGGCGCAACTTGGGGACCGGTTTGAGCGGCCGCTTTTCACACCTCCCCATTCTAGCCGCCCTATTCCAGCTATTCCGACGACTCGCTGAAGAAGCTTGTGACAATTTTCACTCTCAGATGGCTGTCTAAGCAAACGTAGCAAATTCTATGCACCCAAGTAACCACGGATATCCGGTAGGCATACGACGGGACGTCCATTTCGGATATTTCGGACATCCATCAGATATCCACGGACGTACAGTGTACGTCCGATGGACATACATCAGATGTACAAAGGTAACAAATAGGCATGTACGCTCGACATCCGTCTCGGACAGCCAACATGGACATTGAAAGGACCATCAGGGGATATATATATATACATACACACACGAGTATATATATGTGTATATATGTATAACACATCTATATGTATAATATATCCCCTGATGGTCCTTTGAACGTCCGTGTCGGCTGTCCGAGACGGGTGTCAGTGAATGTATATATATATATATATATATATGTATATATATATATATATATATATATGTGTGTGTGTGTGTGTGTGTGTGTGTGTGTGTGTGTGTGTGTATTTGAAGGCACTTGATGTCATGTGCACACTCGCAATAGATGCTTGAACGTCTTTCACAGGAACCATTTTGCTGTAAATAAAACATCAAAATACTAAACTTATGTTATTTCTGGCGCAATGCTTAATTAGAACATGAAGAATCATGGACATAAATAAGGAGACAGGGGAGTGCCAGTTTAAGGAGACAGGGGAGTGCCAGTTACTAACTGTTTATTGCAAAGATGTATTGCACATCATAAGAGAACAGACACACAGGTTTTTCATATAAGCAAAGTTCCAGAATCAAATTAATGCTACAATTTTTTCTACAAAAAATTGAATTGTTTAGATATTCAAGATAAATGTGCATGTCCATAACAGCGATATAGCAGAAACATTTCCATTCATCAATAGTGATCACAATCTTTGATGAGGGGCCCCTTGCGGCTAGCTGTGCGATATTTACAATGAAAGGGCCACCAGTGTTGATGAATTAAACACCCCGACTTCTAGCAATGAACATAATCACATTGTAGGATTCCACAACTGAAAAGGTAAACAAAAATAAAAAACCAAGATAATAGCACCACTACTTGCTGGTGTTACAGTAAAGCTAGCAGTACCAAGAAAAAAATAGTGCGTGCTGTAACATTACAAAATAGTTTGAACAAACTTATCCTTTTAAAGACATCCTAGCAATTTTGACTAGACAAAATGTGACACAGGAATAAGTGAGCAATAACCTAGCAAGGATGGTACCAATGACTGTGTGGCCATTCATCAGGTGTTCTTAACATTAACAAAGTTGCAAAGGCAGGCTTGACATATGCTCCAATCTCACAAAACAGTATGAACAAACTTAAGTACAATTTACCCTTTTGAAATATCCTAGATAAAATATTGCACAGGATTAAATAAGCAATAATCCTCCAGGACTGGTGCCCATAACTATGTGGCCACTCGTGAATGTATCTTATCAACAATACTGTAAATGCACCCTTGAGTAGATACTGTAGTATTTACAACATGGAATGAACAAAGTGTGACTTGCCCTTTTGAAGTTAACTGTACAAAAACTGACAAGGTAGAAAGAAAAAGTTTGGATAATGAAGGTGATGGATGAAGGATGAATTCAGGTAGGCACTGCCTGTCTGGAGACAAAAAGAAACGTACACAAACTAAATTGGCAGAACAAAGCAACATGTTTAATAAAGTCAATTGAAGCGCTTAGGCATATCCATAGAAATTCTTGCTAGTTTGCTTTTAAATCTCCGACACCAATTTCACTCCCCCTGCAATCGTGTCAAAAGCCTTACGAAAACAAAGACAAAATGAATACATCCTGCAACTCGTGTTTCCCTATTTCTTATTGGCTATTCTCAATAAAGTACAACAGCACCATTCAGTTTCACTGTTCAGAGATGAATGCAAATTGCCATGCATGCGCCCCGGCAAAATTTATCTACATATTCAAAGTACAAAACTTCAAAGTCTAAGGGCTGTCCACAACATCATGTACCTTCTATGCCTACAGAATTACTAAAGCATTATGCTGCAGCAAAATGTGACACGCAGCCACATTTTCAAGGTAGCAAATGCAAAAACAGCGGGCGACTCTTCGGACTTGTCCCATCACCTCCAGAGCAGCTAGAAAACACCTGTTCCTCGTTAGGCAAGGAGGAAGCGCCTGATTCAGTGCTCGACGAAGCAAAACCACATACATCACATTCGTCTGTTACGGATGAGCTAGATAAATTGACCGCGCCATGCAACTGAGGGAGCCGAGCAGATGGGTCAGAAAACGGAACTTTAACCCCTCGATCTGCTGACTCGTTCGCCGAGTGATCGTCCCTGCAACATCGTCACTTCATTCGAAACAGCTAGCGAGCTCAGAACGGACAGCCTTAGTTACTCTGCGACACTTTTTTCTGCCACCTACTTCACTCAGTACACACTAGGGCACTGCACGGGCCCGGGCCAGGCCCGAAAGCCCGGGCCCGGCCCGGTCCGCGGGCCGGGCGGGCCGGGTAAGTAATTGTTAGATCGGGCCCGGGCCGGGCTCGGGCCCATGAGCTTCGGGCCAGGGCCCGGGCTCCGGGCCTGGGTCAGGCCCGTATCAGGCCCGACTCTCATACACTGTCGGCAATGGCGCGTAACGCTGTTTGGCTTTGTTGTTTTTGGGCATTTAGCGTCCCGAACCTATTCAGGCTATCTGAGACGCTGCAGTGGGAGGCTCCGGGTAATTTAGACCACCTGAAGTGCATTAGCGTGCACTGAAATCGCACAATACAAGACATTTTGCCTCCGTCGGTATGTTACATATAATTTCTGGATATTGTCTCATATATGTTCCCGCCATTATATTGAGTGAAACACGTACTTGGGTACCGTGTATCAAAAGAAATGGTATAGCTGAGCAGCACTGCGGCAAGAGTGAAGCAACGGTGCACTGCCCAGATTAGTGCATATAAGATGTGCCCATCGGTATCATGGGAAACATTTCGAGTATGCAGCTACGCTCGCATGCCCGCCGCGCCTGCTTCCGCCTTCGTGACTCTGTAGACTGGTCAACGCGACTACGCATGTTCGGTCGAACACAAAACTACGAGACACGCAACCAACGCAACGAATTTTAAAAGACCGAGGATAGACAGAGAGAGGAGGCGTATAGCGCCGCGCCACCACGGCGCCCGTCTCCGTTGGCGAGCCACGGCGCCGCAGCGGCGCCGAACGCGTGATATGTACAGTCGTCAGCAAGCTTAACACGAGCGCTCCGACGCGTGACCTGGACTACTTTGACTGATGCCAGCCGCGATGCGCTTGGCGCTGTTGCCGAGATAATACCTCGGTATGCTTGGATAGTATGTCGGCATGTATGGGTAACCTATCTCGGCAACAGAACCCAAAGCTACGCGGCGCTAGCGTCAATCAAACTGTTCAGGACACCCCGCTGAGCGTTCGTGTTAAGCTTGCTGACGACTGTACGGCGCACACGGCAGCGTCTTCATCACGGAAGCCAATCGACGCACGCTTCACGAGAGTCACGTGATTCCTGCAGAAATATCAACTCGAGCTCACTCTATCTCTCTGGCTCGACATTTGAAAATGGGCCAAGTGGATAACGCAGAGTCACGGTGCCGAGTGTAGTTCTGCAATTCTGTAAATTAACTGCTCGTTACATTAAGAAAACCTCAGCGTCACCGAGCGTTATCGACGTCGATTACACTGTTCATCGGCACCACCGGCTCTTCAACTGGGCTTGATTTCATAGCCTCATGAGTTGCTAGGGCTACTTCATCAGTCGATGACATAACTGGAATTGACTCTGAGGTAAGTTAGCCGTTTTTAAGCTTTCTTCGCTCTACTACAGTCACAAAGCTTTACTATCACGGATGTACAGTGCGAAAGGAAAGTCCAGGACACTCATTTTAAGTTTGTAGACAGAATGTCGTCGTGTTTCGTCAGGTCACTAATTTCCTCACTTCGGTTTAATACGTCCGACTGAATTGCTGTGAATGGGTATTGGTTCCGCGCCTTGTACACTTTTTCTTTCTTTTTGCATTTTTGCTTTCTTTACCAGCTGTCTTACCGAGCGCCTCTTTTGTAAGGCGCAGTGCTAAGGTGCCGTACGTTACCACGCGCGCTTTCGTATTAATCTTGCGCTTTGTAGTGGCTTTTCTGTTGCAACACACAAATACAGTTAAAACTCGATTTAACGAATTTGAGGGGAGCCGCGAATTATTTCGTTAAATCGAAAACTTCGTTAAACCGAAGACGGCATTTCGCGGTTACTTAATTCGGTACATTCGATTATATGGTGTAGCGGCATCCGGAAAGCTACCATGGCATCATATTTGCGTAGCGGAAAGGCGCGAAAAATGAAATAGCGGCCTTAGGAAACGACCGCCACCTCCAGGGTGTATGAAGCAACAAAAATTGTTAGCTTAAAATAAAGTTGCTTCTCTCAATAAAGTTGCTTCTCTCTCTGTTACCTCAACAATAAGGGCCACAGGTGACAACATATTTATTTCCCAGCAAAGAAGTCGGTGATCTTGGCTTGCTTGCGTTTTGTTAGCAATGGCCACGCAGTTTAAATTGGACAAAGGTGTTCCGCGATGTTGCCGTTTGCTCGCAATCAATAACTTTTGGGGCCTTATCAAAAAATAGACAAAGAATGATCAATTCTCTATCTCATTTTCCGAAAAAAAAAAAAGGTTTGTTAAATCGGGACGGATCTCGAAATTTGTTTCGTTATATCGAGTTAGTCAAAGTACGGGACCCTACGGGTGTCTGAAGGGGAATCGGGGTATCTTCGTTAAAGGTCAAGAATATTCTACTAAGGCCGCGCTAGAAGGCATCCCGCGCCTACACGCACACGCACCTAGGCATTCGTATGTGTTCTCGTAAGTGCGACTTGCTCGCGAGCTGCACGTTTCAGGTTTGTTAAGCTATAGTTTATGCGGCTCTTTCTCCACCATCCTCTTATATATATTTGGCAGAAATAAAAGTTCGTTTCATTGACTGATGGATTTATTCGTTTTAATTTTAAGTAAGGAAATTAAGAAAAATATTCAGTTGGCCCTGCTACAGATTTTTAGGTTACCGTAATGTGACCTTTGGACTCCCCTGCGTCACGATTTGTTTTCGGACACGTCGAGTTTAAGGAGAGTGACAAGTTATGCAAGAAAGGTGTACTTTCTTCCTCCTTTAGTCGGAACAAGCGACCCAGCCTGGCGAACCCTCCCAGGAGTAGTTAGAGCACGTTTTTTTCTCTCTCTTGTTGCATTGCGCAATAAACCAAGTTTGCAGGATATGTTCTGCTCTATTTACTCAATAGTCCCAGCTTGTCAGCAATTAATGTAAGCTCGACTATAAATGTCCGCTCTTTTTCCACTTTATGTGGGCGCTGTATGTTGTAGTCGTTCTTTGAAATGCAATAATAACATTGCATGGTTAGCGCTGCGTGCATGGACAGCCAGCTCTGCCTCCTCGTATATCCCCCCTGCAATTCTTTCGCAAAAGTGTTACGGGCGTAATTAACCGATGGTAAACACAGTACCAGTGAAAATGGTGACACTGTCATAACTTCTCACAATACTGTCCAGGAACTATCTTGTGCGTGGCTGGTATCTTCACTATAAGCGAAGATTGGACAGCGCCTCGTTTATGCTCAAAAAATAATTTTTTTAAATGGGCCGGGCCGGGCCGGGCCGGGTCGGGCCGGGCCCAAACCTTTCGGGCGCGGGCCGGGTACGGGCCGTATTTAAAAACACCGGGCCGGGCTCGGGCGGGCCTGAGCATGGCGCTTTCGGGCCGGGCCGGGCCCGGGCCGGAAAAAGCCGGCCCGTGCAGTGCTCTAGTACACACATAACCTGCTGAAATTTTCGCCGGCGAACTCGAGAAGAGACACAGCGAGAAGAGCAAACCACGGAATATTCTGCGCGTGGCCGCGAGCCGGACAACTGAATGATCCGCAAAAAACTTACCGTTCTTTTTCTAAGCCAGTATGTGAAGTCTTCAGCTGAGCGCCGCAAAGATTGAAAACAGCGCGCACAACTTTCTGCGGGAGAGCCATAAAAACTACTAAACTACAAAAACTTCACGAGCGGCCATTGACGATGTCAGTAACCGTAGGGCTGCCGCTGATCAGCAAAGGCTCCTCCTTTCGTTTCGGTTTTACTTAAACATACCGCTTGCCCCTGCGGCACCGCAGCGTCAGAATTGCAACGCTCAAGTAGAATAATTTATGCAAGTACATATTTAACCCGAGGTATTAGAGATATTTATTTTGAAGATGCGGGTTTCACATGTACGCGCACGCTCTCAGTGCGGCCAGCAGTGCAGCAATGACATATTTAATATGGGCAAGCAGCTGACCGATGTTTAAATTTGTGTATGCCACGGAAATAAGACCGGTTTTGCAGGAAATATTCGTAGTTACAGCGGCTATTTTTCATCCTTGTAGCCGAACATGGGCCAACATCTGTCAACATTTCACAACGTAGCTACAACATCCAAATGCAACATTAGCTCAACATTACTGGCGCAACATTGCTAAACGTTGTTGAATGTTAAGCAACATCTGGTAAAATTGCCGCAACGTTGCAAAATGTTGCGCGACATTCAACAACATTCACAACTTTGCGGCAACAATTCGTGCTATTAGGGGAACTCAGTAGCACTGACAACTGGGCGAGTTGGTACGGATGCATGAATTTGAACGGCGCGACAACTTAGACGAAAAAAATACGATAGAAATGGCGCTTGTGTTCGTGTGTTTCTATCGTATTTTTTCGTCTAAGTTGTCGCGCCGTTCAAATTAATGCATTAGGGGGAACTGTCTGCTCGCAGGTACGCACACTCGCCGCTCTTCACTCCGCTAGGAAAAGAGATGAGCAGATGAACGGTGCGTAGTGAACGTAAAGCGAACCGAGTGCGGGCCACTTTTGGATCATCATACACGTGTAACTCCACTATTATGGCACCATCTCGAAAAATTCTTGCGGCTGCGTGTTTATGGGATGCTCGTGCACAACTGCAACACCGCAACTAATTTCGATATTTGGGTGCTTTGGGGCCCTTTGATGGATAGCCATTGGACGTTCACAACTGGCTGTCCCGTAGAAATCCTGTTCGGACATCCACAAAACAGCCACACTGGACATGGACCTTCCTAGTACGTCCCGTCAATGTCCGTCTCATGTCCGCTCTGGATATCCGAATTTCTCGACATTCGGATTTATAGCGGACAGCCGACGGATATCCGTGGTTACTTGGGTTGATATACACCAAATTTGGGATAGAGTGACGTGACTGTATGACGAACATAAATCATCAGTGGTAATATGAAAATCATGACTTGTCATGTGCGACATGACTTGCATGCCACGCTCATGGCGCGCTCGCGGCCGTTTCGTTAGCTTGACATACACCAAATTTGGTATTGAGTGACGTGATTGTATGACGAACAAAAATGACCAGTGGTAATATGAAAATCATGACTTGTCATGTGCGACATGACTTGCATGCCACGCTCATGGCGCGCTCGCGGCCGTTTCGTTAGCTTGACATACACCAAATTTGGTATTGAGTGACGTGATTGTATGACGAACAAAAATGACCAGTGGTAATATGAAAATCATGACTTGTCATGTGCGACATGACTTGCATGCCACGCTCATGGCGCGCTCGCGGCCGTTTCGTTAGCTTGCTATACACCAAATTTGGTATTGCGCGACGTGACTGTATGACGAACATAAATGACAGGTCCTAACATGTAAAACATGACATGCAAATTTTGTAAAGCATGATTTGGCTGCTTCGCATTACATTGATTCCCACAGTGCATGGGATCTGCCGGTTTTCTTTTTTTTTTAGGCGTAGGGTAATAAAAAAAAAGTTGTGTATGGTAAAGTAGGGTAATTTAACCGTAACGTAGGGTATTCTCTCAAAATTACTTGGCAACACCGTCCCACAGTCAAAGACTGCAATGGGGCTTTGTTTTGAAAAAAAATAATTATAAGACAACAGCGTAACAAAACATATGGATTACTCAAAGGGTAAACAGAAATGATCGGTGTTGAAGTAAAACAAAACTAAATTTATACTGGAATAATAAGAACACACGTACACAGTGCGAAGAATAAGCTCATCAAATAAGAACCCACAATAAGTACGATTATGAGCATGCTATGCATCAGAGGCTGAAAGTATATAATCTTTTAATTGTTTTTACAATTGGTGAAATTTAATAATAATAATATCTGGTGTTTTACGTCCCAAAACCACGATATGATTATGAGAGACGCCGTAGTGGAGGGCTCCGGAAATTTTGACCACCTGGTGTTCTTTAACGTGCACTGACATCGCACAGTACACGGGCCTCTACCATTTCGCCTCCATCGAAATGCGACCGCCGCGGCCGGGATCGAACCCGCGACCTTCGGGTCAGCAGCCGAGCACCGTAGCCACTGTTCCACCGAGGCGGACTGGTGAAATTTAGGTGTTTTTATTTCGATGAATATGGAGTTCCAGATAGCGATGGATGAAAAAGGACGCTCTGCTTGCCATAATTAGTATGCATTTTGGGTAAAACAAAATTGTTACTGCCTGCGAACCTTGTGGTATTATTGTTAGATAAGATCGGGGTATAACGATATCCTGTCATCTGCGGTTAATTTCATGGCAGAACGATTTTGCAAGGCTATATTTAATGAGTTTTGACACTGAAAAAATACGGCTAGATTGTAAGAGACATGCGGCTTTGTGGCTAAATGCGCTAAACGTAATTATTATAATAGCTTGGTTTTGTAGCATATTTATTGAATGGAGATGTGTCACGTATTTCCCCAACACGTAATGTGTGAATCAACAAATGAAAAATACGTACAATGGCAGGAAAATGTTATGCTTAAATACACATGGCGATTTTAGAAGCACTCAAATGAAAAATATTATTCTATAATAATATATCTTCTTAATATTATCTTATTCCTGCTTTATATTAATGACCTCCCCTTGCACACTTCTGTGAAGATACGCCTTTTCGCAGATGACTGCGTCCTGTATCATACTGTTAAATCTCCACTGGATCATGCCATTCTTAACAATTCATTTTCTCATTTTTGTAGCTGGTCCAAATCTTGGCAAATGAATATTAACTTCTCCAAGACGGTCATTATGTCATTTACCAGACGTTCATGCCCGTTGACTTTTGACTACGGTTTCAAC
>JALIZH010031397.1:0-37563 GCA_030522465.1 Rhipicephalus appendiculatus | reverse complement strand
GTATGCATCTGTTTTTCGTTTAAGAACTTGATAAAACGCATGAACATGTGCTTGTATAATGGCATATATAATTCAAGTAAATAAGTATGGCTCTCGAGACGGGGACTAAGTGAAAACGACAAACACGGGAGCCAACTTCCTACTGTTTGTTAACAGAGCCCACGCTGGTTTATACATGCTGCCGAACAATGTAATGTCATTGCAGATAGTTATATGGGTGTACTAACAAATCATCATGACCCAGTGATCTAGCAGAGTCGAAAGACATGCGCCAGAAACTGCGTTCACCTGAACTGTACAATCATACCATACTTATTTTTCTCGAGAATTGAACCGACTATCCAGCAACAAACCCTGTTGTATCATATGTATAACAAACATTTAGAGGTACCTTCGTAAGCGAAAAAGTGATCTGTTGTAGCCTTGTGAAAACAGAGCTGACTCATCGAAACTGTTTAACATCTCACTGCGGTGTGTTTTATTTGCATTCGTTATAATTTAAATATGAAGTGTCCTTTTTATCGCAGTAATAGATGTAACGTAATCAATTTATACCTACAACTTATGATCGCAAAAGCGATCGCGCAGCTCCAAAGTGGGGAAACTTTGAAAGTTTCAGCTGTCCACTAAAACAAGTGTGCATGGAGTCTCATGGCACTGAATCACTATAGGGAAACGTTCCTTTGCCGTGGCCCTGTCACGGCTTCCCGTGGTCATGTGATGCGAAATGGACATGCACAACCTGCTTTGTGTTTTTTTATTTATTTACAAATACTGCAGGCCCTGCTCGGGCCCAAGCAGGAGTGGGGACATAATTATACATAAACAATAACACAGCAGTAATTAGAACTGTCGCTAACATATGTGGTAGACATATTACAACCATCAGCAACAAAAAAAAAGTGATTCGCAATTCTGAACATACAGTAATATAACAGTGATAAAACATGCACATACATCAATCCAGTACATAAGGTAAATGACATACTATGCATTAAATGAAAATCGAATGCAAGAATCAACTCCTCATTACTACACAAAACATAATTTTACATGTCAAAGGAAAGGTTATTTAGAAGCTTAACGAATGATTCTATTGTATTAGCATTAACTACTTCTTCTGGTAATTTATTCCATAGTGATATAGCATGTGGAAAAAGGGAATGTTGATGTATAGTAATATTACTAAACGGCTGCTTAACTGTTTTGTTGTGGTTTGTACGACCAGACCGCATGGGCGGCTCAGTTATGTAGTTTTCATGCGGTATTCTGTAGTGACTGTTGTACAGCTGATATAAAAATTTGATGCGAGATGCAGTTCTGCAATGAGCTAGTTTTTTCAACTTTGCCCTGTCGCGAAGAACGGATACGCTTGAAAAACACGAATATGTAGTGTATATAAACCTTAAGGCTAAATTTTGCACTCTTTCTATTTTCTTGATTAAATATTTTTGATGAGGGCTCCAGATCAGATCTGCATATTCTAATTTTGGTCTGACGAGAGCTTTATACGCAGTCAATTTTATGGCCGATGACGTACGACGCAATTTTCATTTAAAAAATGCCAGCTTTTTTAGCGCGTTGCTGCAAACGTTTTCTATATGTGGTTCCCAATTTAAACTGCTTGTGAGTGTTACACCTAAATATTTCACTTGGTTGGTTTTTTTTAATGTAAGCATTATTAATAGTGTAAGGAAATTCTAAGGGTTCTTTTTTGTTGCTAAATGTAATACTCGCCGTCTTCGAAGTATTAAGCTTATAGACTGTAAATACTAGTAGTGGTGTGATCTATGAAAAGAATGATGTCACGAATAGCTTTTCTTCCTTTCGGCTGTCCATACATCTTTCAAAAAGCACACATAATGCACACAGTTTATTATAATTTTTATCTAGGTTAGGGTACTGATAACAAATGTATTAAATATGGCTCTTTTCATCTATTTCTCTTGCTGGGGCAAGGTGCTGTTATGCTGAAGACGGGCGCTACAAATCTGGAGGGCTATACGATTGGGTGTGTTGGTAGAGCATTCTTCAAAGTTCAATACTGAGTGCAATAAAAGCAAAAGGAAAACGGAGCATTCTATTCTCTGTCCCCCCCTGTTTCTATTGCACTCCATATTGCTACTGAAGTTATGCTGCGAATGACTGCTTGCTACAATATCCACTACAAAACATTCTTAACGTCCCAATCTGTGTTTCTAGAAAAAATAGGTACGGTATACTGCTACTGAACAAACATTCATCGTATCCTGTATGTCTGCTCAACTGTTCTCACCCTTTTGTGCAAGGAATTATCGTTGGTTAAAGTATGCTTGCTAGCAAAGCATGCACCAACAAAATGTAGATTGTCTCTACTTAAAACGCCTTGCTTCGGGCAACACCACCTAGATTACTGGCTCAGGCCTCAGTTGGGTTGGGTAGGTGAAATGTTTTTTCTAATTCGGGATGGGCCCAGGTTTCGCTTCATGTCACCCAGCCAGATTGAGAGGAGTAAACTTTGATGTTTTGCTGGGCTGGGCCCGAGCTGAGAATCATGCCCCATGAAGTGCTGCAGCATAGACAATGAATCTGGATGGTAACCTCACATGAAACTCACTACAGTGTGAGGTTTTCATGCTTGCAAGGAATGCTGTGATGAATTTTGAAAGAGAACTGAGTTCAAACTTATTTATTTGATGCCTAGAAATGAATGTGGCTCCTTTTCTGAGGCTTGACGTCCCAAAACAACCATAGTTAGTGCAAAGATCAAAACGGAGTTACAACAGGTGCGACGTTAGAGATATGTATGGTGACTATGACAACTTCAACAATTTGGCATCTGTTGTGAAGGGACCGAAAATGAAATGGTTTGTGCTGTCCACTCGCTCACATCCATGTTAGGCACCCCCCAATGATGGAGCCAATGACCTGTGTGCTTCGGTAGGACTGTAACTGCAAAGTAGAGGCGCTTGTGGTTAATGTAGCAAATGGCAAATGGTGCTTTACCAGGGAAGACCGGGTTCGAAGTATACGCCTCCCAGTTCGTTAGACCTTGGGCTACGCAGTGCGTTTCCTTGTTTCCAGGGTTCCATGAGTGGGCAGAGACCTATACTAATTCAATAATTTTGTCACTCTGGCAATTCCTTTGCTCGTATTTACAGATGCCCCTAGACTCGAAACTCGACCTCAAGGGATCCTTGAGACTTTTCGCATTGCAGAAATCGCAACGTGAGACAGTCCCCAAGGATCCCTTGAGGTCGAGTTTTGAGTCGAGGAGCGTTTGTGGATACGGGCCCTTAAAATTCTTGCTGCTCGGACATTTATGCTCCTGCTCCCTTTCAAAATATTAATAGTCATTCAATCATTCCAGTGGAGGTGCTCGTCATGGCCAAGGTAATGGTAGCCTCTTTGGCTTCCACAGCGAAGGGCACTTGTACCTAGGCAATATTTATAATTTGTCCTCCTCTGGTCACCACACGGTATTATAAGTTCCAGGTCGCATGCTGCACTATAAATGTATGGCTCACATGTTCTCAGGAGCCTCGACTACCACAGCATTTTGATAGCCTCGACTATCAGTAGCATTTTCTGACCTTGCTCAAGAAGTGTTGCAGGACCCCTTTAATCAAAGTGGTGGAGGCACACGGATTCTGTTTGTTGTGGAACTTCACAGGCAAACACTGGCATCACCTTTCAACATGACTGATGCTGGTCTTTTGCAAGCTGCTCCCATACTAACGACAGTCTCCTATGCTGGCATCAGTGTTGTACGAACGGCGTTCCAAGGAACGACTTTCCAGGAACTAGTTCCTTTTGGCACGAACGGACGAACGCCACCGTTCCATTCAGGATCGGTGGAACTGTAACGGTAACGCGTTACGTTTAAGCAGGAACGGTAGAGGGAACGGCGTTCCTTCTGTGAACGTTCCACGGCATTCAACAGGCGCACGCATGCACCACATCATGCATAACAGAGCTGATGGGTGACGTGTGAGGCGCGAAAATGTGGCGCTCGCCCATCACATGACTGCGATGCATCCTGGTTTTTATCTCAAGCCACCTGACGGGGGCACAGGAAATTGAAAGACGCCGACACTGACCACGTATGAGAAGAACAGTTGATTTTTTACAGCAGATATGTTATGCTCGAGGTTTCCATGTGTCGTAGAAAGAAAATTATCATCATGAGCCAGCATGCACTCTCTTTGTCATAGCCATCCTCTTCTGCTTCTCTCCCAGAACAAGGGTGCTGATTTGTCTGGCGCGGGATGCAATAACTATGATGGGGCGAGAGAACGAGCACAGAGAGAGCGAAAGGAAGGGATGTAGAGAAAGTGTGAGCATAATATTCTTGGCTACAAAATGTTTCCGGCGAGGCGAGATTCGACACCACCTATCTACGATCTGAAGGCGAGCGTCGTGACCACTCGGCTATCTAGTTGTTTTTTCTTTCATGGTATTTATTCAACATAGGCATGCAACTTTGAAACAAAGAATACAGACAGAGGACTAATATGTTTACTTTGCTCGTATCGCGACCCAGCGACAAACACATAGTACTGAATAATACGCATTCATCTCTAAAGTGAATGCATCAAAGAACTGCCATTTCCTATTATAAACTCAAACGGTTGTAATGATAAACACCTCACCAATGCAATATACCATTCTGGCTGACCTTCCATTTGCTCGTATACATCCCTTAGCTGAGTGACCATATACTAATGAAATAGAATTTTGAGGAAATTGTTGGCTATGCGTTTTTCTGGAACATGCGCGCACACTAGAAGTGTATAGCATATCCTTGTATAGTACAGTATATCAGGGGGGGTAGGAAGGAGAAGTGATGGTAAGGAGGAGAGAAAGGAGGAGGGGAAAACGAGTATGGAGAGACAGAGAAAAAGAAAAAAAAAGATAGAATGCGAGCGAGCGCACACAGAGAGACAGAAAGAGATAGCGAAAGAAATATAAAGATCGAGAAAGAGAAAAATGTAGAGAACAAAAGGCAAGAAAGAAAGCAAAAGATAGAAAGACAGAGGATGAAATATACAGAAATATGTTCGCTGACTGTGAACCGGGGACTTCACTAAGGCACAAATGTGTATCCTGAACATTATTTTCTGCTCACACTGAAATATTGAATCAGTACTCAGTAAACCGAGAACTCATTGCAACAGTCCCCGGCTGTCCCCAGCCCGTCAACCCCACGCAGCCGCAGCAACCACAACCCCCTTAACACTCGCACCACGCAAGAAGACACGCCTTCCCTCCTTGTTCCCTCGTCTCCATCCTTGTCCTACGTTGCGCCATTTTCCTGTATTATAGCCATCAAAGAAGTTGCACCTTGACACCTCCGCTGTCACTCCCCCCTGAGGAAAGAACCGAGTTGGTTCCAAAACGTCGGGAATAAACCCATTTATTTTCTGGTTGGAGCATTGTCAATGTCTTAATTAATTACCCAACCAGACAGGCAACTCTGTCAAAATGTTCAGCTTTAAATGCCTAAGTATTGTCCCCTTTCGATGTGATTTCATGTGCAAGAAATTCAATTATATTGGCGCATTGGTGGAGATTTCTATTTGAATATGTGAAGTGCAGTATCCTGACTGCGCCTCTGAAGACCGACGTTGAAAACCGCCGCATGTGTTGGACTTGAAATAGACAAGCACGAAAGTTGCAGTTACATGTATTTAGTAAGGCCGGTGGTCTGGAAAAAATTTGTCTAAGAGCGTTTATTTAGATTTCTTTAGCTAGTATAACCTGCGCTTGGCAATGTTAAATCGTTGATATATGTAGCGCTATGAGAGCTTTAAATTGCTCACTTTATTTTGCCTCAGGATTATCCGACACTATATATGTATTAAAAACTCATATGTAACGTTTATGTAAAGACACATTCCAATTTCGGAAATGTAGCTGTAACGAGTTCCTTTCGCATTTGAGGAACTTGTAACGGGAACTTGTTCCGGAAGGAACGAGGAACGAGCTTTCGTTTCTGTTTTAGAGGAACGTGTACAACACTGGCTGGCATGGTCCGGGAATGCAACCGCCTATATTTAGTGGCACTGACGAGGACGACATTAAGTATTGGATCATCGAGTATGAACAAGTGATCACTTCTAACAAATGGGACGAGCGCGACAACCTCACAAATGTCTGCTTTTATGTAACTGATATGACGGTTTCATGAATTAAAATCCATGAAATGGCAATACCCAACTGGTCAACCTTCACAGCAGCCACCGCAAAGATCTTCTGCCATCCCCCCCGTGCGCCAGCTTCTCACAAAGCAGCCCTTCCACAGTCGCGTCCAATGCAGGGATGACACATTTACTTACCTGTTATATCAAAGGTGTTCTCTCCCGTTGCAAGCGCATCGACTTAGCTCTTGCCAAAAACACCTCCCCGAAGGGAATCGTGAGGAAATGCGAATGCATTTCGCGCCACTCCACGCAAGCGACGCACTGACAACCGCCGCGTCTGGTCACGGCGGAGAGCGAAAATCAACTGACGAGCGGGCCACTCCACGCAAGCGACGCTAACACAACCGCCGCGTCCGACCGCGGCGAAGAGCGAAAATCAACTGACAAGCGGGCCACTCCACGCAAGCGACGCTAACACAACCGCCGCGTCTGGCCACGGCGAAGACCAAACACGCCGCGGAGAGCAATGCGGGGAGCGGCGCGCGCCCGCGCAAACCGCGGTGAGGAGGCGGAGCGCGCGCAGTCACGTGGGGTGTGACGTCGCTGCGCCGTTGCTACAGACGCTCCTCGCGCCGTTGCTATGGGACGGCGGATTCAGGGTCGCTTATAAAGTGCATTCGCACTTAAAATCAAGAAGAGAAACGCACATAATGAAAGAAGTCGACGGTGCATTTCAGATGCTTGTCGCTAGAAACCCCCCAGACAGTTGTCAGTGGGATACAACTCTGCGAGTCTTGCGACGAGCTGTGAAAACAGCGCGCCTTGACACGCCATGCTGCTGATGATGCAGCAGACATTTCCACCCTTGCCAATGACACCGCAGGTGGTCATGCTGTAATACTGCCACAAATAAAGCAGTTCATCCACAAGGAACTGTTGTTAGCTTTTTCTTGTCACCCATACGCCTGAGCCAGCGACATCATTACACCCACTTCTTCATCACGTCGTTGAGATACAAGCTGCTCAGGCATTACAACCTGCCTGTCACTACCAGTGATGCCAATTTAGCAGATTTTCCGCTAAATCTGGCAGATTTTATTTGATTCTGACGGGAAAAAAATTTGTCTAGCGGTTAGCGGATTTTTTGACGGGCCATTTTCATACATAGCGGATTTCTGGCGGATGCCTCACGCAGTGCACCGATTCAAAATCGTCGGAAGCATTGCCGAGAAACTTAGAATACCTAATCAGCGAAACGTACTACTGGTTGGCAAGATCCCCTGCCCGGCAAATTGCATACAATAAGTTCCGCGGTCTGATGTATTGCGGCGATGAACCACTGAAACTTTTGCAATAGTGCAGGACGCGGTGGCTATCCCTCGTCGAAATAGCTATTTCAAGGATCGTAGACCACTGGGCCGAATTGAAGATGCATTTGGAGATGGCTAGGCGCACTGAAAAGTGCTACGAGGCAGAAGTGCTGTACGGTATGTACGAGAATCAGATCAATCTGGGGTACTTTCTTTTTTTTTTTTGAGACCGATTCTGACAGATGTTCAGAGGTTAACAAAAGGCATTCGAGGCGATAGATGTGGATCAAACAAAGCTGCCGAAAGACCTCATGACTTCGCTTTCAAGCTAGCTTCATAAAATCGTGATTCCGTTAGAGAAGGTGGACGTTCAGATATCCAGACGTGAGGACCACTTTAACCCCAAGCCATATCTGGGCTACTTCTTTGAGACGTGCGTTGACAGCATGAAGGCTGAGAAGACCGACGGGTTCTCTCTTGCAGATGAAGCTGTGATGCGAGAAAGATGCATAAGGTTTATTACCACGTTGGTTGATCAAATCAGGCAGCGACTTCTCTTCATCACAGTTCTCCAGAAGACATCACTTTTGTCGGTCGAAAACACTTTTTGCGTCATGAAGGAGCCATTGATTCATCTGCTGGAAGCAATGCCAGTGCCTCCGGAATCAATCGCAACGTTGAAAACCAGCGGAGAAAAATCGCCCTGCTGCGCTGTGAAACATTGGAATTATGCTGCACCAACTAGCCCAAGGCCCAACCTTAGTGAACATTTAACTTTCAGTATCATCTGTGATGAGGTTGACGACAACCGTAGCACTGAAGCCTCTAGCATTCTAGTTACACTCTTTGGAAGACTCTTTTATATGTTAGTTCAGCTCTTATAGTTTTGGGGAGCCTTTAAGAATGATAAAGGTTTTTATCATACGAAATTTCACTGTTTCTTTTTAATAAAATGAGTCATAGCGGGAAATTTAGCGGATATGTTTTAGAATCTAGCGGAATCTGGCGGATTTTTTATTGCTTTCTAGCGGATTTCTCACGCCCATCGATGGCAACACTGGTCACTACACCACTGACTTGTATTGCCATTGTTGGCAGACCTGTGCTCCACCTGTTTCTGACACCCCCTTGTCTGCCGGGTCTTTCGACATGTTGCCACCGCCATCGTGCACTCCATTCTTATTCATCTACTGGACCGTCTGGCGTTAGTTCATGGTGCACTTATGATAAGTGGCCCATACGCTTCACATGCAGTTTATCAGGGCATATAGCCCAGTACTGTGCTGTCACAGCTTCCACTCTCAAGACTGTGCTGCTTCCTCAGGCTCTAACCCTGTTCACGTCCACAAGTTTCTTCTATTGTCGCCCATTGGTTTCATTTGTGCCGCCTCTTCAAGTCAAACCGATCATCTTTTCCACATCACCAATCCATCTCCTCGATGCTTCGCCATCCTATCCCTGCATGAGAGGAAAACTCACAGCTGCATTTCCAGAGGCAAGAACTGTGTCATTGTACAAAGTATCACCGTATGTGCAGTTGTCAACACAATTTGTGCCAACTTCACTATGTTAAAATGGCAACATAGAAGCTGCCATTTTTGTAATTAGTGAAGAACTTGTGAAATTAGTGAGACTGATTGAAAGACCATGCCACTTATCGACCTTTCCCTGTTTACTGTGACGTCGCAGTATGCAGGGAAACACCTATGGCTCAGTGCACAATCTATGTTGTTATTCAAAATGTCCTGTATGCTGTTCAACATTTAGCAAAGCTTCAATTTACAATGCTAATTTACGTTACAATGCTGTTCAAGTTTGTTGTCCTTCCCTGCTCATCTCTACAAAGTCATCCTAGGGTGGGATTTTCTTTCATCAAGCCATTGTAGACTGTGCTTATGCGGAACTAACATTGGCAACGCCATGCCCTGACCCCGATGACCATGCTGCCCCTAAAATATCTGCTTCGGCTGATGTCGACGTTACGCCTTTGTCCCCTGCTTTGGTGTATGTGCTTTTCCATGCTGTCTATAACTCATGCGGTTTGTTTACACCATTGGCAGCTTGTGCTCATCACTGAAACTGCCTTGTTCCGTTTGCCGTCATTCATTTTTGTAATGGTTCTGCGGCAGTTCATATGTGCAGTGTCTTACTTAGCATGTCCATCACTCTTACCACACGGTGAGTGTCTGGGTAGCTTTGAAGCTTTCAATTACGTTTTCGGGGATGCACTGCTCGCCAATAGGGCATCAATAGGGCATCACTGCCAAATTGTGCCATTGGTCCTGGGGCTGCCATCTATGCTTTTGTAGAGATGTTCTTCAATGCCGTCTATTCTGACCTCAAACCTGTGAAGTGCAACGAGATTGTCAAGCTCCTCCAGTGTTTTTGCGCCTCTATTGACCACATCTAGCGTTCCTTGGGTAGAACGTCAGCAGTTATTCACCACATCGATATTAGTCAACAAGCAACATTGTGGCAACGTCCGTACTGTGCGTCGGCCACGCAATGCAGCATCATCAATAGACAGGTGGACGATATGATCAAATGTGCCTTCCAGCAGTCCCTGGGCCTCTCCAGTTGTGCTGGTGAGGAAGGATGGATGCATCAGGTTCTGCGTGGACAACCACCATTGTAAAATATACGGCAAACAGGTCAGCCGACACAAACTTAGGAACTCGCACGAACGTTTACTAGCATCCGCATGAGCCTAGAACTTAAAGATGGCTGCTTGTTCCTTGGTCAAACGCACCCGCTGGCATGCTGGTGCAAAGTTCATCTTCTTCTCGTATAATAATGTGGAAAATTCAACAGATTCTTGGCCGCACGGTCAGGCGCTTTCAGTGTTGCCTTCTCCAAAAGTCTTCCGTACACGTTCATCTTTCCATTTTCTTGATATAGCCTTGAGGTGTCTTTGTCAGCCTTCTACTTCGAGTTCACTTTTCATTTGAAGATTTTTCTCACTGCTTGGCGTGAAGACTGAGAGCTTCCTTTTCTGCCAGTTCATCAATATAGGTGATCAGGTCAACAGGCCTCTCAGCGCACACTGCTTCAACTGTTTCATCAGCGTGTGCCTCTTGCCAAAACGATCCAGCAATGCCCTCACGTTTGGGCTTTCGGTCTTGGGTAGAAAGCTCGGCAGCCTTGGCACCAATCCTCATAGTACTTGGCTGGAATGCTTCTTCTTAGATGAGCAGGGAAGGATGCTCTTGAGTCTGCTGTATGGCAGCACACTCTTGCGTGTACAACCAATCATACGTTCCCCCCCTGCCTGGGACAACTCCTTCAGACCATTTTCAAGGCTCTCTGTTCTTATCGTCTGCTGGTGCTCCATGACTTGTCCTGGCTGTCTGTTTTCTTGCTCTAACTCAAACTGGCATGGTTCCATGCCCAACTGCTGTATTTTGAGCAGCAAAGGGAAAATCAGTCTGAGCTTCCCCTCTGATGTAAGCAGCCACTTGTGCACCTCGTCCAATTCAACTGCAGTCTATCGACATAGGACTGTGATGATGTGCGCGAGTGGAGTGGCGACTGTAATTAGAAGAAGACGAAGATGACACTCTGCACCTGCTGCACGTGGCACAAGAGGGACTCGACCAATGAGCACCCTCCACGGTGGTTCGGAGGAGGATTCCAAAGAAGGGAGAAGCAGGGCAGACGTGGCCGTGAGAAGACTGTGTCCAGGGCGTGGGAGTAGTGGCTAGCCGTGTACCTGGCTAATCCTCGCTGCAGGATCCCACCTGGAACGTCAAGCTTCCTCCCGGTGCCTGGCGTCTTGGGATCGTTGCAAGGACGCGCAATTCATGCCCACTTGCAACTCCACGAGAACAAGCAAGCTTTGGCAGGCGAACGCCGAAAGGGCGTCTGGCCATTGCCCTCCACTGGGTTCAGCGTCTGGCATCGCGTCTACTATCGTCTCTTGTGCAGTGTCCACCCACCATATGCCACCACCTCCCGCACGTGAGCCAACAGCATCCGTGACTTTTCCCACCGAATGGTGAAACTCTTTTCTTGAAAACTCGCGCCCTTTATTATGTTGTATTATTTTGCTTGATTTGTTCTTGTGCTATCTGTCTTGTCCTCGTGCTCTGTAAATATAATGTGTTCGTCTCGTTCCCAAACAAACGGCCTCATTTCTTTCGATGACTGCCAAGTCATCGCTTTCCTGCATTAAAACGAAGCGCCTTTAGCTTTGTGACAGACTCGTACTCCTTCTCCAGCTCTGTCTGCACAGTTTTCCTCATGGCTTCCGCAAGTTTGCATTTGAAGTTCTCACAATGAGTTCGTTTGTCAGTAAGCAGACCTTGAAGTTCCTTCAGCATGGTTGCATAGTCCCTGTACTCCTCGCGCAACTTCGATCACGCCTCGACTATCTTGGTTTCCATCGAAGTCTCCTGCTCATCCACGTTTCTGTGAGCTCCTGGCTCATTCACAATTCTCTTCTGGACAAGTTGCTTATGGTTAGCATGGAAGGCAGGCTTCAGGCTCTGACTTTTGCCTGTACGAACACGGTCTTCGAGTCGGAACTCACAGTACTGGAGGCTTCCTCCTCGCGCAACTTGTTAAATATGTTGAATTTCCTGCATTCATTCTACAAGGAGAAGAAGACGAGTTTTGCGCCAGCATGCTAGCAAGCGCGTGAGCTTGTTCGACTAAGGAACAAGCAGCCATCTTTTAAGTTCCGGGCTCATGCGGATGCTAATTAACGTCCACGTGAGATCCTAAGTCCGTGTCGACTGACCTGTTTGCTATATATGTTACAGCCATCTGAATTCATATCCTTGAAAGGATGTCCATCCTCTGCCCGCATCATCGATGTCCTGGACTGCTGACAGGGAGCAGAATTCTTTAGTTCCTTAGATCTGCGCTTCGGATGCTGACAGGAGCCCATGCCAGAGGCCAAACACAACAAAACGGCTCATGTAACACCGGACGGCAGTCATGCCTGTTGCCTCTGCATTGCACCTGCTATTTTTGAGCAGATGATTGCCAAAGATCCACTTTTTCTTGAGCCCTCGTGTTCCACAACCCACAAACTTGTGGACGAAATAAAATAAAGGTTGATTTGATTCAATGATCCTTCAAAGCCTCAAGTGGGACACTTGCCTGCGTTACTTAGACGACATTGTGGTTTTTTTCCACTGATCACTCAGCTCACCTAACCTACCTTGAACAAGTTCTTGGTTGCCTCTCAGCACTGGCAATTGAACTTGAAGAAATGCCACTTCCCTGCTCGAAACCGTACAATTCTAGTGCATGTGCTATTAAAGGATGGCATTCTCCCCAACCCTGCAAAATTTTCAGTATTTCCGAAACCAACTACCACGAAACAGCTCTGCAGCTTCATAGGTCTGTGAAGCTGCAGAGCTATTTGACCTTTGTCCAGAGCTTTGCTACAATCATCACCCTTTCTACCAGACTCCTCACTGGCAGCCATGTCATCTCAGCGTGGTCTCCTGCTTGTGATGACACTTTTGAAGAACTGTGCTGTCTTCTCACTTCCCCTCCCACTCTGTGACATTACCGTCCTTCTGCAACCACTGCGATCCACGTTGGGCTAGGTACCATTCTTGCTCAAGAGAAAGATGGATTTGAACTGTCCATCCTATGTGAGCCTCACGTTAATTGAAGCCGAAGGCAACTATTTTGTGACCAAAAAAAAAGAATGCCTGGCTATTATTAGGACAATAGAGAATTATCGCCTTTATGTGTACAGGCGCCCATTCAACACTGCGATCGACTACCATGCCCTGTGTTGGTTGTCACCAAAAGATCAAAGTGTTTGCTTTGTCTGACGGGCATTACGTCTTCAAGAATATGAATATGACCCATTCGTGCATCTGCTCCACTACAACAGTATGTCTGGTAGTCTTCCATGTTCCAGTGCCGCAAGACTCCACCTCAACATTTTAAGGTGAAAACTTGAGCAAAAACCAGGAAGGACCACAAGAAAGAGATACGACAAGCCCTGGCACTTGTCTTGTCTTTTATGTGACATTAACACACCTTTCAATCAACATAATGCATTGTGAAATTATGTGTTATGCATTGTATCATTTTATCTGCATGTTCACTAATTATGTTCCCAAGTGCGTGTTTGTAGTATCTTTTAATGAGCAACATTTAATGTTACAGTGTGCTCTGATTGTATGCGTAAAAGAACTTGTTCCTAGACGAGTTGGTGAATACATGACATCGCGATTTTAGCGCTAAAAATAAAATATATTTGTATGTTGCAAACTTTTGCTTATCGCTTTACTATGAACCTTGTAAATAAAGAGTAAAAAGGATAAACATTTCGAACATAATCGTGAAACCCACGCACGAACGTCTGAAGAGGGTACCAACTAACAAATCCAGTCAGAGCCAGCCGCCTCGAAAATGGGCTCGACCCAGAGTTTAGCAGAAACCCCATATGCATGAAGATCCGTGCAACAGTGACTCATTTAGTGCACATATCATAGAGAAAATGTGAGAGACAACCGGTAGCACTTCGTTGATATACATCTTGTTCCAGCTTCTCGGTGCTTGTTGTGCTTAGCACCTCTGGGCAATGACAGATTTCAGAATTCCAAAACCAAATGACAGAGTGCTTTTGACGAGGTGACGTGTCATGCAAATGGCCTTTTTGTCACTCGTTGCTGGTGCATGGATTTTAGCACTTAGGGGTTTGGCATTTGCAGGCCTAGGCCTCTTATGAAAACTACTTTACCCTGTCCAACCCTGGTTTGTGTTGACACCAGCACATGCAGCGGTTTGTAACAAATACTAGGTACACTGACTGTTGACTTTTAGTGTGATACCGCATAGTATAACTTTACCGTAGCAGAGCTGTCTATTGAGCAATGGGGGAACCAAGCAATGCATAAATGAGCCTTTCTCATTTGGCTTTGCCACACTTGAGATGGTGATGTAACCCCCCACACTGCTGCTAAGCCCACATATTGTTTTTCACGTTCAGAATTTTGAAGGCTCTATCTACAACAAACTAAAGAGGGAAAGAGCTGGCTGCAAATATAAATGCATGGTTCAAAAGGAGTCAAAGTGTTTGCAAATACACATTGTAACATAGGCGTATCTACCGGGGTCACTGTCGGCTGCACACTAGGAAACCATAAACTGAGATGAAGTTTTATTTCTATGCAGCAATAGCTTCATTATATAATGAAATTTGTCGTGCGCTTCTGCTGTGGAGATTGTCTCCAGTGTTTCACGACCACACTGCAAGTTCTTTGTGGTGCAGGCCAGCTATGTGACGCTTTCGCACTTTGCGCCGCAGCATTGCAGAGAAGGCTGCCGCTGAGTAGGGGGCTCTTTCATGATTATATTGTGCTCTGCCTGGCCTGAAATTTACATAATCAACTACGCAAGGTACGGGAAGGAACCAGCAAGCATTTTATAGACCTAGCAAGCGCTCTTCAGGTTTCAGGAAATGCATTTTCTTTCATTGGACAGGAATAGCATCACCGCTGCTTTATATGCAATTTGCTATGAGTCAATGAGTGTGTAGAATTGTTGAGTGTTTTAGTTGGGCCGCATTGGGAGAGCTAAAGAATGCTTCCTCTTGAATTTCTGATTAACCTGCTTGGCCTTGCTTATCATTGGTAGCTTGCAGTGATCGCAGCAGCTTGGAACAAGGCCAGGAATAAGGCAGTGGACTCGAATACATTGGGAAGCCAAGCTTTCAAGCTTGTCCCACAAGTTGATCTAACGAACCAGGGAAATGGTCAAGGTCCACGGTTTTCTGGACTAATAATTATTCGGGTTTAGCATCCCAGAACCACAATATGATTATGAGAGAGACACTATAGTGGACTCCAGAAATTTTGACCACCTGGGGTTCTTTAACGTGTACCTAAATCTAAGCACATGGACCTCAAGAATTCTCGCCTCCATCGAAAGTGCGGCAGCCGCGGCGGGGATTCAATCCTGCGACCTAGGTTTTCTGGACTAAGGAGACTCAACTGATAGCCGGGCTAATTGGTCTTGAGTCATCTCGAATTGACTTGTATCGCAGGCAAAACACAACTCAGACGGCAAAGAAGCACATAAGTGCAGCATTGTTTATTTCTCTCTCTCTCCCTCTCTCTCAGCAAGGATGAGTTCATAAAGTTGTACACAAGCACAAACACCTCAACATCGTCATACTCATATACATCCATCTCGCCAGCTGCTACAAGTAGTCGCTGCATATGTGATCGGCGGGCAGCTTTCTTGAATTACATTCAGAATGAGACACCGTCCGGCTGCTCCAAAAAACGTTTAGATATTGTTCAGCATAGTAATGCACTGCTTAGTGTGCACATGTAATTTTAACACCAAGATTTCACAGATTTGTGACGTCGCGTCACAAGCACATGATTTTATGACACACTGCAAATTTTTGACGAATGGCGAAGAACCAATGACCAAAAGTATGCCCTATTGAAAATAGTCTATTCTTTTATTTTTTATGTAGTCTTGCATGACTTCTCATTACGCAAGGGGTTATTTTGGGGTCATTTGTTGCGTCGCATTACGAGCAGGTGATGTGTATGTGAGCCAGAAAATTTCGACCAATCATAAACAGCTTGCGACTAATGCGGAAGGAAACAATGCGGGGTAGTTTAACGCTATAATCACGCACATTTATTTCAAAAAAAGAATTGTGCTTACACCGTTTGCATAGGCATAGTTACTTGGAGGGGCCAGAGGGCTTTCCAAGCTAAGTGGAAACAGTGGAATACAATGAAGACAAGACCGAACAGCACCAGCAGATAAGAAAAGATGCAGTCCCTGTTACCTGCATCATAAAACGCGATTATAAGTGAGCAGCTTCTTGACGTTAATGAAATCTCATTGAATGATACAAATCCATACTACTGGGGAGGCCTCCATCGACATAATTGTATAGATGCATAAAGTTGTGTGGGTTATATATAAAAAGTGTTGCTTGCAATACTATTGCAAGCAATACTATACTTCCAGGCAGCCAGAGCAACTAAATAAATTGCAGCATCGTTTGGAGATCAAGCAACAGTCCATGTGAGTGCCTATGTGAATGACAAAGCATAGAAACAGAACCAAATGGCTTCATGCATAAACAAAACAACAAAACTTAGTCATCAATCGTGAGCATCCTGCACATGGCATGGTGTGTCACTTCATTGCAAAGGAGCCCTCTAACACTTTTCAAGCCACTAAATTTTTTCTTTTATTTGCAGGTAGCATAGTCTGACAGTTACAGATGATGTTAGTGTAAATAAGACCAACAATATGACGATAGTATGGCTGCAGGCTGCCTTTTTTTCTCCCCTTCAGGAAAAAAAAAAGTTAGTGAAAGCCTTTTAGGTACAGCACCACGTTTTATTAAATTGTTGCACGTAGGACAGGCATCATACCTGTCATTTCCCACCCCATCACATGGCAAAGGACAAGGTGCTGTTAAAAAAGTAGGCGATTGTATCATAATGTTTGCCTGAAAGGCCAGCCATGCTTTCGCCCTAGAATCCAGAGGGGTCAGCAAGTTCTACTGCTCCTAAAAACATCCATCCGTTTTTGTCTGCATGTACTATCATTGACTAGTAGTAGTTGTAGAGAATCCCACTAGATGCATACCAATAGCGCCTATTCTGATGTGTACTTTGCACAAACCTCCTATCTTCTGATATGCTAATGCCATCTTTCAGTTACTGCTGCTGATTTAACTAGAAGTGAATGTCTGGAATGTAAGAAGCAGAATCGCATTTCGCGCGTACCGCTGCGTTCGTTTATAAGTGGCGGTACGCGCGCTTATCTGCTCAGCAATACCGTATTTCTTGACTCCGCGTTGCATATAAAAAAAAAAAAATCATACAGTGTCGCAACAGGCAGCGAACCGTATGGACTAGTATGGACTTGCGAGATGCTCCGATGGCAAGGTACGCGTTAGAAATGTATATGACATGTAGGACAAAAAACAGCAAAGCCGAAGTGCCAAATATATAGCGTTATGCGTATCAACATATGGGTATTGTGCCGAAAACGGGAAAATTGTTGCATACTCAAATGCAAGTTGCGGGTCGGCGGACGCGGTAGTAGAAACGTAAGCGCTCGTACTAAGTCCTTCTCGTCTTGTCTCTTCGTCGTGTTCGCGCTTATTTTTCGAAGTATACCAGTGTAGTGTGCTCACTTAACCTTTTATCAGGCCCACAAGACATGACAGTGAGCATTGTATGCCGCCTTAAACTGATAAAGCATGGTGTTAAAGCAAGAAAGTTGGATCACGTCATGAATAGCTTGCTTACCTTTCAGATTTGCACTAATATCCACGATCGTCTTTCTTGGCGTGCCCGTAATGCTTGTAGCGTACACACACCCGCACACGCATATATTTCACAGCACTGTGTTGTGTTTTCAATGGACCTTGGAGCTTGAGAGGAAAACTTGAATTCGAAAGTCGAAACGGGAAGCTGTCACCGGATGTTTTTACAGGAAGCAGATGGCGCTTCACGCAGCACGAAACTGAAACCGAAAGCTTTTGTATCATGATTTTGTCGTGGTAGCCGAGCTGTGTTCGCTGACTTTTTCAGAAGTATTTGTTTTTCTCTTATTTGTACAAAAAAAAAAAATCTGCTTTTTCTGCATGTTCGTCATTGTAGTTGAACATTCCTTGCTTGTAAGCGATCAACTTGAAATCACACTCACAGCAGTCGGATGTTGTCGCGCCTAAGTCGAGTTGTAATCCTTGCGATTATGAACTTTCTGCGCATAACCGCACCGCCAGTGCAATCGTCGTAATGTAAAAACATTTAGCCGAAAAAAAACATTTCCGAGAGGAGCGGACGTAGAGACAGGTGCTCACATTCCACTGTTTGTTTCCTTGAATGTGCGATTAACATGTGCAATCATTGTCGAACTGTACAAATGATTACATCACACGCTTCCTGTCTGCTAAATAACTATAATAAACAGTTGAAAGTGAGCGCCCGTCTTGCCTAAATGACCCCCCACTTATCGGAGCCCTCGTGCCCGGGTACTTTCCTTGTTTTTGTTTTACGATAATGCACGCATGTTTTTATCAAGGACGCCTTTCGTCGCGATGGTTACGTTACCGTGCGGACGAAGTTTTGACCAGCACCTAGAGCGCTGGCGTTGTCTGCCCATTTTTATTTATGGCGTTGTCATTCTTGTTCAAATGACGCAAATTTTTTGCAGACCAGCAGTACGCGATATTGTTGAAAATCGCGCGTTGTATCCTGTGTAGTGGCAAGTGCAACTATATGTTGACAACAGCGTGATAAAGTGTTTTTACTTACTCGCATTGTCACAGAATGGTTAAAGTATTGTTTATGGCACGTGCAAGTTATTTCCGCTTCACATATTGCTTACATTTCCGCATTTATTTCATAAATCTTCAGAATAGCAGATATTTTTGCCGCTCACACAATGTGTGACAAGTGTTGTACCTTCTTTTCATGAAGTTTATTCTGTCATTCTGTAATTTAGATAATGACACAAATTATTTTGTTCCTACCTTGTTCAACGGAGGCAAAGGCTCGGAACAGGAAAACAGGAATGCAGTTTTCACAGAGAAACACATTCTTTAAGAAGGAAGAACAATGGGAAAAAAGAATCTGATGCACCCTGAATACAAACAAATGAAACAAACGAGGCACTGCGATTAGATGATGTTCCGTTGTTCAAACAAAAGCATGTTGTCAGTCACAGTTTTGTTGAGTCTACACACGAACGTCACAGTCGGCAGCCTTGAGTCGTAGCAGGCAGATGGCCTTCGAATGAAATCAAAAAGATCTGTCCACGCAGCTAACACAGTGGCTTTCAGTTGGCACCCTTAGTGGTTCTGTGGCCTGCAGCCAGCAATGCAAGCATCTCGCCACCTTTGATGGCAAAGTCCATCCTCCAGAGAGAGATTCAGGAATTCCTAGGACCACTGGTTGGAACAGCAGGAGTACCTGAAACCCATGTGCACCAAGTTCTTCCAAGAATGTCTGGGATTTTAGCCGCTGCCGACATTCTCATGTTTCAGACTAGAACCTCACAACCTAGTCATTGGCTGCATCTGTTCTCTCCCTCGTCTACTTATTTGTGCCATCTCCTGCCAGTGTACTCCTCTTTTGTCACATGTACGTGTCATGTAGATTTCACCACTTCTTGCACTTTCAAAATCACACTGTCGCACTGTACTCTCGTACACTCTTTTATCACAGCCTCTGCAACTGAACTTCTCTAAACTGTGCTGGAATCACCTCTCACATTAATGAAAGCATTCATGCTGACAAACAGCATTGTCCAGAATCTCTGTTCTTGCATGTGCTGCGAAACAAGGTGATGAACCCAAGGTGAATTACATTCCATGCAAGATATATGAGAAATGTGAGTGTATCAAAATATAAAGCAAGGAGCTATTAAATAAATGTTCATGCAACATGCTTAATTCTTGAGTCAAGTCTGACCATACGATCACCAGACTTTATCAACAATTCCATGCAGTGGACTGTGAGATTTTGCAAAGAAAACATGCTGTACCAGCATCCCGATATCTCAGTTCTGTTTCTCGAATGTTACCGCAAACTTCATGGAACACTTGATTTCGTGCACAAGGGACAAGTTATTAAACCCTGCATTTTATTAACCACTCGTGAACCAAAACAGCCTCTTTATTAAGTCTCTCCATTGAGCACAACAGCACACCTAGGTTGTTCTGGATAGTAAACACAATGCATGGAAAATATACAAGGCTTGTGCTTCCTGTACTGTGACTAAAACATAAAAAGATACTTAATACTTTCCACAGAAAAACAGAGCAGTAACTTCATTTCATTTTCTAGGGCTAATATTATTCTATAGGCAAAGTGAAACACAGGAGGGTTAACCAGAACATAAATATCTGGTTTGCCACCATGCACTAGAAAGAGTTAAGGGGGTATTCTAAAATGTACATGCATTTGTACATAAACTGATTTTGTTAAACATGCGGTACAACTGGTGCAGCTTACTGACAAACATTTCCATTAGCAAATGTGTGGTAACTGCTTCAAAAGGTTATGCTGCTTCAAAGAGAGGTTTCAGCAGCTCCAGGTGCTTGTTAATGTACATTTACAATTAACAGTTACAGCTTATTCTGTTTTCTGTCTGATCGGTTGCAATATTTTTTTTCATGTTTGCTTCATTGTTAATATAAATTCAGGGTTTATAACAATTCATTGTTCATTAAGGCTACTTGTGTATTTAATTTCTTTGCTTACCATAGTAATGACATCCTGCTTTTTCTTTCCCTTTCAGACAGCAGCTGCTTTGGCCTCTACAGATGTCAGCAACATATTTTCCTCAGTATGCACAATAGGTGCAAATCATTCCTTCAGGCACCGCATGTCGATTGTTCCAGATACAGGAGTATTGCACAGAAATGCCGCCGACGAGATTTCACGCTCCTTTGAAGACACTGGGACACTGCAAGTTAAAGTCACCAAGTCTGTAAACTACAAAAGCCATTTCAGCAGCAAAAGCATAAATCATGCGTACACAAATTCACTCTCCTGACAAGAACACTTAAGGTATTTTTAAGTGTTTGCCCAAATGTCGTTAGCCAATCAAGTAAGCAGTTGTAAAGGGGCCCTGCTACACTTTTTGAGAATGGTCAGAAAGTGCTGCCGATCGGTAGTCGAAACACCCAAGAATATGCAAGCCAAACAATATTGCATAGCACACAGGCCAGAATTTACAATCAATTTTCAAAGGCAGCTAGAAATGGCTCGTTGTTCCCTTGACAAATGATGTCATAATCCAAAATGATCATGTCAGAAACGCAAAGTCCACAACCATTGACTGATTTGAGCATCGTGAGCTGCATAGTTACAACGGCCACCGTGACATGCACACATTGCATGCTTGTGATTAGGCATGTGTTCGAAGAAAGTACTCTAAGTCCCTCCTTCAGTGAAGTCATTCAACAATTAAAAAATTGTTGCAGGGCTCCTTTAAAAAGATTGCAGAACCTCCAGAAAACTGTTCAAAGAAAACAAACTTACATAATCAAAACAGAAATAAAAATGCACACTTATAAACAAAAAACAAAAGGACATCACGCCTGAAATTTTTTACTCTAACACTGCTTTCTCATCACGAATGTGCAGAAATAGTGGCCTCCTTTGCATAATACTGCAAGGCATACAGCAGGAACACGAAGACAGCTTTCCACTTCAGAAATATTTTTCTTGGAAGTGCAGCCTTGAGTGTGCCTTGCTTGTGCCCCACCTTATGTTTATAGAGATGCCACACGAATAAGCCTGTACGAAACAGTGATCTCTCCTGTGCAAATGGATGCCAATCACTATGACACTTGTCAACATCTTTGTTTCCTTACAAAGTAATTATGTGGAACGGTAAATATCCAGGAATACTCAAATTGTACACTTGACGGTATGATGTTCTGGACTTGCAAGTAGGATATGATATTTAGTAACTCTGTTAAAACACTCGACAAGCTTATTAGCTTGTTGCTATAAGTGATCAAGATGTATGTTCGAAACCCACCACCAGTTTATCCTTATTGGCTAAACTGTTTTGCTGTTAATGTTACAGCTTCAAAGAAGCTGCGAAAAATTTTGTTGGTGGCTATTGCTACTGCTAACATACAAGCTTTATCGCTACTTCAAAGCCATAATATTAATGTAGGAATAATAGAAGCCAATAAGGACAAACTGCTGGTGAAATGTCCCCTTGAACTGTCTGTGTAATGTTTACTCCCTTTACAACAGGGTTTCAGGGAGATGTTGGAAAATAGGTTTATATAAAATATTTACCCTGACATTTTGCGGATAGACCCATCACAACAAAAATGGAAAACGTGGGAGTAGCTTGTCCTCATCCTCTTTATATGCAAGGCAAGCGACTTGTACCACTACACTCCAGCACTGAAGGCACCGGCTTGGTGCACCCGAACAAAGACTTTAGCTAAAATACAAAGTTCACTACTGATGGATCAGCAGCGTTGGCACGTGATAGCATTTCAAGCAGAGAACACAGAAAATGTCGGTCTGGGGTTGAGTCAGCGGAGGAGATGAACGTAAATGAAGCGACCTTATATGTTGCATCAGTCACTTGGAGGCATATATGCTATGACACTGCATACTTGAGATCACAGAAAGACAATAGATCCAGAAGGAAAGTGGGTGTTTCTGTGGCAGCTATTATAACGAATATGTTGGTTCACTTGGGACAACGAAAACAAGTGGGTGCACAACTTCATGCGTATGGTTAGCACAGGCACCCGAGCATACTCTCGTGCATACTGAGTGGTGGGCACATGGAACGATGATCAGTGTGTCCATAGGCAAAGTTGGATTTCAGCCCATTTACAGAACGAAAGGGAAAGGCCAGCAGTGTCGTGTAAAGACGTAATATGCAAGTGTCACAAATGACAATGCAGTATCTTAATCAAAGTGTTTGGCAGACACTTACATTGCTAGTACGTCAGTAATTGTTTGGGTTCAGTTATTCTGTCAAGCCACTCAGTGGATCGTAGGCCATGGTCAGCTTGTGTTGCATTGCACAAGACTTCAAAATGTAACTGATGATCTTAGAGAGAAATTGCCTGCCATGATCAGTTCAGAGCTTTCGGGTGGGTGCGTGTGAAAAACTCACATTAAATAAAGCAGGGCTCACATGCATGTGTGTGGTGGGAATCGTTGCACATTCCATCGGACGAACACAGGAAGGAAAAGACAGACTAAATGAAAAGAGCGTAAACTATCAACTGACTGCAGTTGATAGTTTGCGCTCTTTTCGTTTACTCTGTCTTTTCCTTCCTGTGTTCGTCCAATGGAATGTGCAACGATTCCCACCACACACATGCACCAACTCACCCAGCAAGAAGTTCTTAAATGCTCACATGCATGTGGCCGCGGATCTTTAGCTAGCGGCCAGGCGAGTGGTCGACAGGCTGTTGGTTCACCGACTGTTCCAAAGTACCAGCGAACAACTGTCCTCCTTGCTAAAGGTGAGCAAATCTGTTCGAGGATGAACAGCTGCGGTTGACCGCGAGGATCACATCCACAAAAGGAGTTCATGTGGGCGTTTCTGCTCTCATGGCAACTACGTTTTGCGAGGCATCATACAGCAAGCCCATGCTATTCAGAGGGCCCAGGAAAGGGCGGAGAGTCATGGCGTTCTGTGTGGGCACATCATGTCAATGTGTTTAGAACTTTAGCCCTTATTCTGTGCTTCACAAGGAATAAAGTTTTATGACTTCGCTAAATGGCACCCGCATTATTTTCTCACCTATTGCAATTAATAACGCTTAATTTATTCGGGTAACACACGAACATGACTGGTCTGAAGCATTTATTATTATTATTTTTTTTTTTGCAAGGCACCCCATGCAGTCACCATGCGCTGAAACATAACCGTGGAAGAAAAAAGCATATTTTATAATCAGCATCTCCAGATTTTAGTCGTTCTGGAGATTGGTATCAATGTTTCTTGAATTCTTACATCAAGTCAACTTCAGAAATGACCCATATACGAGATATGGCAAATGCCTTTCAAATGACAGCGTTGGCTTACATCTTGTTAACGCCAACCCCCATTTTTTTTTTACCTGTGCCAGCCTTTATGGAACTAAATTGCATAACTGCAGCCTGCTAGCTGAAGTGAGCTCAAGACCCCTGCAGTACAAGGGCAGGGTCGCCAACCGTAGGGTGATTACTAGAGACCGGATTATAGGCAAATGCCTATTTTTTTCCTTGCGTTCCTATCGCGCCACTTTGATATATGAGCATTAATTAGGGGTAAAGGAGGGCTTTTATAGTGTTTTTATAGTGCCTATAAATGCCTATTTTTGGGGTTTGTGCCTAAATGTCTATAAGTGCCCATAAATGCCTTTTTTCAAAATTGGTGCCTATATGAACGCTATTTAGCCTGAAATTTTGCTTTCGAGTACAGTTTGAGACCGTAATTAATGTTACCGGGCAAAATTGACGTTTCCAAAACTCTATGGGGTGCCACAACCTAGTTTTCTAGTTCAACAAACTTCCGGTAAGAAACCGCTAGCAGCAGTGAAATGGGACGCGCCGGCCACTTTACCCCACCGCACTGACATGGCGCGAGCGGTTGGAGCAGGGGAAAGGAAAAGACGCTATTTCTGCAACCCTAAATGGAAGCACGTCCCAGCGTATACAGTGGAATGGGGAGGGGAAAATAAAGGTGGGGAGAGGAGAGGGGAAGAAGGGGAGAGTGGCCTCCATGGCCGAGGACGTGGCGACGGCTTTTACGGCCGGTTTTCCACTCCAGTATTCCCAAGGAATTGAAGCACCTCCTCGAAGACCTGGGTGTGGTTGGGGGGCAGGGAACAGGAGGTGCCTCTGTGCAGCAGCAGGCAGATGGAGAACGAATGCGAAACCATGGTGTGCCGTCAGGGGAAAGTAGAGTGTAGGTACAAAAAAATCAGATGTGCACGTGGATCTTGTTTCACTTGTAATTTACTTCTTAAAGGGCGCTTCACCAGGTCACATCGAAAATTTTAGTTAGACACTGGAAGTTGCTGCGTGCCCAATGAAGAGCTTTGTACCACAAGAACTTTTTAATTGGTTCATTACGAGCCGCAAAAGCATGATGCCGGTAGGTGAGCTTGAAACCTTTGCCACTCGCAAGCCACATTCCTTCCCTACCCTCTTCGGTATCAGAGAAACTCGGAGCCGGAAGATCACACGACGTTGACGCATCAACACGCCATGCGCACGCAAGATTACACTATGTGCACATGACATGCCAAAGCCAGGTCGTGCGCACAAGCGGTGTTGTATCGTTTCGGCGTTCGCTCTATAGTGTACTGCCTGTTTCTGTGGGATGGATCCGTCTATGCGTTTGGAGAGGCTGGCATGGATCCTGTATCCTTACCACGACACAGCGCGTCGCATAGCTGGAACTGCTGTAAGGGAAGATGCCCCAAAAACATGCTAAGCGTTGTCAGGGCTGGCGCCGGCACGACGCAGGGACGGCGGGAACACGAAAACAAAAGAAATATAGGCAGCTAAGTCTCGCATCACTCTCGATTCGAAGAAAAAAACTAAAGGAAAACGCGCGCACATTCCGTTTGTATGTTTTAATATTTCTATTAACTTTCATTTTTCTATTCAAGCAACGGATTGCACACATTACACATGTAGCCTCGAATAATTATCGCAGTTTCATGTACTACTGTGACATACACAAGACCATTCCTTGTTGAACTTCCCCTCCCCAACATTGGTGCGCGCGCCCGTGAGATGGACGGCACGATGCATTCAGTCTGACATTTCACCTCCTTCCAGGGAGCGTAGCGTTGCAAATCTTGGCAGACGTAATCGTTAGCGCAGTGCATGCATTACACTTCTAGCTCGAAACGCTCAAACCAGGTAAGGGGCCCTTTATGGTGTTCACCCAAAGAGGAGAAATTGACTCTGCGCTATTAGACCCGGCCAATACAAGGCTAACAGACCCTTCTGGCCTTTTAGCGGTCTGGCTATTGAATCCTGTGCCGCCCAGGAGCGTGTTTATTCGATGGTGGACACTTAACTTACCATTCCGGACAATAAAAGGAGAGACCGTGTTCTGGAAACCGTGCCCGAAAAGGGACCATTGCATGGCTGTTAAACCATTAACGCCTTTGTGCCATCATGAAATATAACACTTGTTTGCTTTCCTGTCGTAGACCAGGTCGCGCACGTCCTTATTCGAAAATTTGAGTTTTTGTAAAAATTTATTGTGCCTCTATTTACGATTTTGGGGGCCTAAAACTGTGTTTTTCCTGCCTATTTTTGGCGCCTAAAACACGATTTTTAGTGCCTAAAAATCCGGCCTCTAGTGATTACCCTACTTGTAGGGTATTTTCGAAATTTTTCAGGCTGCATGGGGTAGTAGGGTTGGTAATGCAATTTTCTGATCAGAAGTAAGGTAATTTCCACTTTTTGCTCGTTATCGATCAGCGAAAAATGAGTACGATCGATGCGACACCTCTGAGGGTGAGAAACCGAAAACAAAATCTTTCTGCGAATAAAATTTTAACCATTTTATTTGAGACGAAACTAGCACAGGGCAGAGATGAAAGATAATATGTACACATCCCTGTGCTAGTATTGCTGTTTATTTTTTTTTTTTCATGGACATTTCATTTTTCTCTCTCTGCCATCTCCCATTCGTTCGTTGCGGGTAGCGGCCTTTAAATTTGCAATAGTGGTCAGTTCAAGTAAGTAGTGTGAAAGCCTTGGATGTCTCATCAAATATGAAAAGTGGACGCCGGCGTCAGCACGAGTGATGCAAAAAATCATCATGATGCCACAGATCATCATCATTTATGACGTCATCGTGAAGTCGTAGTGACATCACTATGACTCATAATGTGGTGTCAAATGAAGGCGCGATCCCATGACATTGTCAGTTGATCATAGGTAGGCCAATCCCACCATGTACTGTGTGATGTCAGTGCACGTTAAAGAACACCAGATGGTCAAAATTTCCGGAGCCCTCCACTACGGTGTCTCTCATAATCATATCGTGGTTTCGGGATGTAAAACCCCAGATATTATTATTATTAGGTAGGCCGATCAAGGATGCGGGAGAGGTCCAGAAAGCTTGCAATGCCTCCGATCTTGGAAGCAGTGCAAAATGACACTAGCAGCAGAAATCTTTCGAAGGTAGGGGGGACAAATACAATAGACCGAGAAGAAGAAAAAGAAAATGGCTTTCAACATCGAGTCATCTTAGGCGAATGCATAAAAGACCACGCAAGTTTTTTCGATGACAGTGGTGGATGGATGAAAGAGCGTTTTTTTATGACTGGGCTGTTACCTGCACTCCAGCGAGCACAATATTTTATTCTTCTTATTATTATTACTACACCCTAACCTTGTGCAGATGAATTAACGCTCTCATCATATAAAAAAAAAAACCTTACAAATGCATAGCCCACCTTTCCACACCTTATTGCAGATTAACATTAGTTTTCCTGCCTACTTTTCAGCCTCCAATCCACCATTCGACTTTTACTTATTTCTATCGCTGACCTGTTTACCTTTGCAATGTTGTGCCTAAAACACAAGGCTTTGTGTAGGCTAGTGCCCTAACATACACCCAAGAGTATATCTGAACTGGACTAGACAAAACTTTATTCAGAAACTGCAGATTGGCGGCCTGACCTAGGCCATCCGGGTGCACATGGCAATGTTTATCCTTTCCATCGCTTCCCAGGCCTGCCGAGTGTTAATTCCTGCCCCCCATTCGACATTCAACATGCTCCGTCGTTTCCTTCCCCACGCATGTGCATTTCTCTTCTTTACTTAATCTCGATTTGTAACTATACGTTCTAAGGCAACCCGACCTCCCTTCAAACAGCAGAGTGCTTCCCCTTGAATTACCGTAAAATGTATCCTAGCTTATTTTGTCTTTAGCCTTTTAATAGTTACTCAGAACCAGTTTTCCTTTCCGCACTGCTAACCAGTACATCTGCGCCTCTATGAAGTTTTGCTTATTACTCCTCATTACCATGTCGTTTACACTGCCAGCCGTATACTTTCTGATGAGTCTCCTAGTTCTTTTTTTTTTTTTTTCCACCTTTGAGTCAATGCTCCCATACAAATACCGCGACACTTTCCCTTTCCATCTGCTGTCTTTCATGTTTAGTCTCTCTTCAAAACTAATATTCAAAGCACCCAGGTTGCTACCAACCTCAGCGCCACCACATGTCTGGATGTTATGGAGTGAAGTATAGTCCGTACTTCATTATTGTTACGCTGTGCTATTTGTAGGCGTAGGGTAAAATGTAGGGTAATATAAAATGTTATGTAGGGTAAAGTAGGGTAGTTTGGATTGTGACTTAGGGTATTTCCCAAAAATTGGTTGGCAACACTAATACAGGGACGGTTTGCAGGTCCAAAATGACCCTTTACATATTGGGAGTCCTCATTTCGGACTCCTGCTGGACAAGAGTGCTACCCGCACCTGTTGCACTAGAGCCCTCTGCCCCAAGTAATTGAGTAGGGCTGCCTCCCATGCCTCTCTACCGGGAGAAGGGATGGATTCATCGGAGGCTTCCCCTCAGTGATGGCACCGCCCATCAACGTTCGGGCCGAAATGTTTTACTGCAGGACACAACAAGGTGTTGGTCTTCAGGCATGGTGCCCCATGTTTAAGGATGATGTGGAGCAGGAAGTCTGCTACATCGGTTGTGCAGCTTGAACAAAATTGCAGACCACATGGCATTTTCAGTGGCAATGGCAATCCATCTATTTTCTGAGGCAGACATTAGAAATGGGCCAAGCAAGTTGAGGCCCATACTAAGCCATGTAGCACGTGCTGATCTTATTACGAGCTGGCAGCTCGTAATAAGATCATTGTGTCTAAGAAAGAAAATGAGCCCTTAAATTTACACTAGTTTGCATACATGTGTTTCTTGTAAGTTTTTTTTGTTCCACAGACTTCGGACACTTTATTTATTTGAACTCTCAAAAAAGGAGGCTTTGTCATGTGGTATGCGGTGTATGTGTTGTTGTGCCGTGCATCGACGAATATGACAAAACAGCAGAAATGATGAAAAGATAAGTTCGACCAATAGCACACTGACATGAAAAGAGAGAATAAAAAAAGACAAAAAAACAGTCCACGCTAGGAGACAGGAATTGAAGGAAGCAGTTCCAAGTCGCAGGAGCTTGTTGAGTTCTGGTCCTGAAGCTTAGCCGCTGCCTTGGTTAATCCACTAGCCTGCCTCCCTTTCGCTTGGCACTTCTGTAGCCAGCTCCCGTTCACTGTGCTTGGATCCGGGACATACACCACACCTGAGCCTTGTGTCGGCTGTCTGGAACTTGCTTGTGCCACGACTACCCTCCCATCAGTCCATGCCAAGCTCATCGCGAGAAGCAACCCACCAGCTCATCGAAACCACATTGCCAGCCAATTGCGAACAGTCACAAACATTATGTGTCTCAGTTGGGTACTACATCATCCAGTCAAACTTGATTCATTGGATAACATATGCCCTGTGTAATCCTTGCAGTACATATAAGGTGGTCACTTGCATGTCATTCCTCTTTGTATTAAAATAGTCATTCCAGATGCAAATGATGCCGTTGGTATGACTTCCCAAACCTTCCCTCACTTACCGACAGTATCAACAAGATGGCCAAGCATGGCAACCTTTCTATGGCCAAAATGACATTTTAAAAAATTTCGCATTTCCACGAAGTGAATCATGACGAGTGGGCGAAGCACTGAGGATCGCTGTTACCGTAAATCATCCATGACATTGCCCAGTCGTGCATGTAAATGAGTGACAACGTGTGTGTACAGTATGCACAGTGTGTTTTTTGCCGCTGAGCCGCCACTTTCCGCGTCCTCAAAACCGGGGTAGCAGCTTGTTGTCGGTGTTGCTGTTTTGTCTTTCGCGGGCGAGAGCGCTTTCACGATCGTTTTCATCCATGGCAGAAAGAGAATGGGTGGTTTGGAACGCGCTTATTCTTCATTGTCATCAGTGTCATCGTCATCATTATGACGTATAGTGGGTACATTCCATGTGCTGTGCCGTGATGACAGAAAGAGAATTCGTGGTCTGGAACGCACTTATTCTTCATCGTCATCATCATGGCGTATAATGGTTACCTTTCATGTGCTGTGCCGTGATGGCAGCGTCATCGTCATCGCACTAGCGTGGCTACACAGGGGGGACACCACAGGAGTGATGTACAAGCCTCGACCTTAAGGAGCTTCGCCCCTAAAAGTTAAAGTTTAGCTGAATACCAGCTGTAGAAACAGGAAGACAAAGGAGAAGACAACGAAGATCTAGAAGAGAAAGACGACCCATCATCATCATAAGATCATGTTCTAATCATCTGAATAAACAGTTCTAACCGTTGTGGCTCTTCAGTTTGTTTGCTTACAACATGGTGCCGTGACCACCCTGCCCTCATCGACAAGATGGATGGCAGAGTCCCAGCTGAAGAAAATGAAGCAGCAGACGTGCAACCCGAAGCGGCAGCCTTGAAGCCGAGAGCAACCCCCCCATGGAAGAGGTCATCATTCCAACGTGAATCGAAACATCGTTTCACAGAAGAGGAAGACTTTAAGGATGCAGGTAAGGAATCTCATCACATAGGCGGAAAACTTGAAAGCAGCAAATACGCAAATGGAATCATTTGTAACAGAGGAAACAGCAACAAATGAATTTGAAAGACTAGTGGAATATGACACGATAATTACAGCAACTTCAAAAATAGAGTCAAGCATCAAGAAGTCAACAGTAACGATGCATGATCGACCAACGTCAATAGGAGTAACAAGAAATGAACAGACAGTGTCAGAAAATCAGCCTATTGATTATTATATGAAACTGCCAAAGCTAGACTTTCAGGTTTGACTGCAACAAGTTGACAAGGCAAAAATTTTGGATGCAGTTTGAAAGTGCAATTCATCTTAGAAATTACCAGAGTGTAAAAAGTTCCACTACATAATCTCTGTTCTTGACGGAAAGGCAGCTGACCTTATTGAGGGGCTACAGTACTCTGACAATAATTACCAGACAGCTGTGAAGCTTTTGAAAGAGGAATTTAGCAATGAAGAACATCTGAAGGAAACTCACATGAGCGCATTGATAAAGTTAATAACCAGTTAAGAATCCGAAGGACGTCAAAGGAAGGACAAGAACTTTGACAGGCAGTGCAAATGCACACAAATGCACTCGGATTTGCAGTGGATTCGTATGCTCCGATGCTGATGCCTATTTTAAAGCATTGCGCGCCACAAGAATTGTTCAAGGACTACCAATTTTACGAGAAGAGAATGCAAGGTACGCGAGAGAAAACAGGAACGTCAACAGGAGAAAGCAACATTGGTACTAGTGCAGAGGCACTAAAAGGGCTGATAAAATTTTTTCAATAACAAGGTGAAGTGTAGGGAGTCACAAGGAAGTTACGAAGATGATGATGACAGAGCTCGTAGAAAATGGACTGACAGATTAAACTTCACGAGCAAGACTTCTGCATTTCAAAGTTCAGTCACAAAATGTTGTTGTTTGTTATTTAAACGACCATTGTGTGCTATTGCAGATGGCCATAGCATGGACAGAAGGTGAAAATGAAGGCCTGTACGCAAGAATTTTATTCGACAGTAGAAGTCAGATCATTCATAATGCCAGTCTGGCACGAAAAATTGGTTGCAAATTACTCCACTCCGCAGAGGAAGGCTTACAGTCGGATCATTCAGAGGAAAAGAAAATGAAAGTCTAATGAACGTTGTCGAAGTTGTACGGAAAGAAAATCCAGATGGCAAATCACTAGTAATCAATGCAATTGAAGTAGACATATCAAGAGCACGACTCTCTTGCCAAAATGAAACCTCAAAGTTATATATATGAAGAAGATGGGAATGAAAATTGCTGATGACAACAATGAAAAACGTACAACGCAGGAGACAAGCTTACGGCTAGGATCTGATTTCTACTGGGAGACGATCACGGGACGAATGAAAAGATTAAACGAGCATACGATGCTAGCAGAAAGCAATCTAGGCCGGATTGTACATGAACCATGTGGTGTAGAATCCCAAGTTCGAGAGGCAGGTTAGTCATGGTTCTTCATGCTGCAGAAAGAACTGACGAGATAACAGAGGCCATAAAAAGATTTTGGGAGCTAGAAAACACTGCCATAACTGAAACGAAGGAAAAGATGCAGGGATTGAACCACCTTTTTACCTCGTTCGAAAAGACTTCAGAAGGATGGAGAGAGATACAAATTAAGACTACCATGGAAAGAAACAATGAACATGGAAGGTAACAAGGAAGCAACAATCAAAAGATTGATGCAAGTATCTCGAAGACTCCAGTAAGACTCGGTGCTAAGAGAAAAATACAACAGCGCTATGCAAGAATACTTCACATCCGGAGTGGCAGAACAAGCGGCGTTGGAAGAATCTGTACACGTGAAATACTACATGCCACATCAAGCAGTTATTATAAAAGACAGGTTGACAACGGAAGTGAGGACAGTGTTTGAAGCTTTGTCATCAACACCAGGCATGTCGCTGAATAAAAACCTACATTCAGATATCCTTGCACTGGTAATGAATTTTTGAAAACACCCAGTTGCAATGACAGCAGACGTGGAAAAGGCAGTCTTGCTGATCAGCATTCACAAGGAAGGATCTAGATGCACTTCATTTTTTATGGTGGAAGAACGAACAGTGAGAGTTATCCAAAGACATCATAGTCGCCTAGAGGATGACCAGTGACATTTGGTACAATGCCAAGCAGTTTTTTTGCTAGCAGCAACAATACAGCATGACCTCAACCAGGTAGAGCACAAATTTTCCAGAAACAGTGGATACACTTTGAAGCTCACTTTACCTTGATGTCATGCTCGGAGCAACGCATGAAAATCAAGCAAAATGGTTATACAGGGTGCAAAGGAAATTTTTCGCTGAGCCAGAATGAAGCTTAGGAAATGGACATGAAACAGTGAAGAAATGAGGCAACATTTTTCTGAGAATCAAGACATCGTTCCAACATCAAGTGAAGGCAACATTCTAGGAATGACATGGGACACGGCAGGTGATAATTTGTGCTATCCGGTAAAAAAGATTGATGACAGAATTGAATGAAAGGCTAACCAAGTGAGCAGTGCTTCAAAAGCAAGTGCAAAAATATTTGACCCACTGGTATTTCTAACCCCTTTCACAGTAAGAGCAAAAATTGCTATACAACGGCTATGGAGAACTGGAGTTTCTTGGGACAATCTTTTAGCAGATGAAGATGATACGATACGGAGAAAATGGTTGGAGGAAATTAAATCAATCGAGAATATAAAAGTGCCAAGGCAGTACGTCGTCAACAAGAAACAGCACTGAAACACAGAATTACACATTTTCTCCGATGCAAGCCCTACGGCGTATGGCAGTGCAGCGTGCATGGTACTGTCTTATGAGAGCTGAGACAAAGATACAGAGCTGATCCTTGCAAAAAGTAAAGTGGCTCCAATGATGTCAGTCAATCTAGCGAAATAAAAATTTCTAGGAGCAACGATGTCTGAGAATGTGGAGTGACATCAAATGTAACCTGAAACAAGATGTTGACCAGGTGAAATTTTGGACTGATGTTACAATTGTGTTAAATTGGATAAGGAAAGAAAAAAGGCGTGAAGCATTCGTTGAACACTGACTATAAGAAATAAGAAATTCATCAGTAGAAAAGCAGTGGGTATACATGAGCAGTAATGAAAATCCGGCTGATTTTCTAACAAGAGGCATCACTGTACAATAGCTTTCGTTGTCAAAAATTTGGTGAAAGGGACCCGAGTGGCTACACGACAAAGGCTATCCAAGTTACAGAGCCAGGTAGTAATGAAGAGGCAAGAGGAGATAAAGTCCTCGTTGCAAATACGACGGAGCAAAGCGCAGAACGACGAACTGAAATGAAAAAATTCCGAAATCGAAGATGTTGAGGGTAACAACTTGGATGTTTCACTTCTCCAACAATGTTCGATTAGGCAAAATCTACGGACCACTAACAGCCGAACAGATTGATCCTGCCAAGGAAGGTCTTATTTGGCAAGATCAAAATGTGGAACTTATCAAAGAATTGGAGAGTGTCGGCAGCCGAGAGACAATACAAGGATGTGAAGTGTTCAAAGATGAAGAAGGCACATTGAGACTTAAAGGACAGCTTCAAGAGAGAAATATGACATTTGACGAAAAACATCCGATAGTACTACCTGCAAAAAATCATTAGACAAAACTACTGATTTGACACGCGCATGGACAGACATTTCATAGCGGAGTGCGAGACACACTGACCCGTTTAAGAACCAACTTCTGGGTATTCGGAGGATGACAAAAAGTCAAAAGATGTCATAAGACTATGAATTATAAGCAGAACATACAATTCAAGACCACTGTGACAAGAAATACCTCCTCTACCTGCCGACAGAGTAACAAGGATGGAGACTTTTGAAATAGTTGGGATAGACTTCGCAGGCCCTCTGCAAGCATCAAAAACTAAAGGAGACATAATCAAAGTTTACATAATAATTTTCACTTGCGCAGTTACAAGAGCTGTGCACTTGAAACGGCTAAAGACACATCAGCTTTAACCCTTTCAGTCCCGAATTAACTATTTTCAATGTAAGCAACTAGTTTTCACATTTGGAGATGCACATGATCGTGGTAGTCCAAAAAAACTGAAAAACTCTTTGTTCACACTTTTCAGTGAAGAGTAATTAATGTGCCAATTAATTTAATAAATAATTTTCATTTAATAATAATTCCATAATTTTTAGTTCATTTATTACTTAAAATGTTATCTAGATAGGATAGCATAATGTCCAATAGCCGAAATTCAAATTTCTGGCGCAGAACTAAAATAAATGCCCTATCTCTGCACGGTGAAAGAAGACGCTGCCTCAGCGAAATGCGCGAACAGCACGACCGCTTCTGTAATTTCTTAGTTCAGACGTGACCTCGCTGTATTGTGTGTACCATGTTGACACCACATGTAGGGCAGATGCTAAATACGGGCTCTTGAGGAAGAACAACGCTTTATCTTTACCAGATGCTTGCTGACTGACCTACATAATTTATGATTCCAATTGGAATCAGTGGGACTGAAAGGGTTAAGTTCTCTGCAAGTTTTCCAGCGCTTCATTGCATGAAGAGGAATGTGATCAGTCATCAATAGCGACAATGCAATGAATTGAGTTTCATCGCCAACCACCATATAAAGCAGAAATTCATTCCGGAAAATGCACCATGGTCGAGTGCCTTCAACGAAAGACTCCTCCACAGTTTTCAAGTCATCTCAACAAAAAGTGATTGGTCGACATTTACTCCACATCGATGATCCTAGTCTGTGAGGATGAAGGTATCACGAACAACCGTCCACTAGCATACATTTACGATGAACCTGACGAGCCGACTCCTTTGACTCTAGCAGACCTGACTGGATGAAAACGAAAGATTGGAGCCGACAACATCATTTTGCTAGGAGAAAGACATCCAAGAGAATTTTGGAAAATATCCGTGGTTAAGGACGTTTTCCCAGGCCCAGACCAACTCTCAAGAGTATGCATATCGAAGACACCTGATAATAAGTTCCTAAGAATATCCACAAAGCTGGTTTATCCACTGGAAAGATGCTTCTAAATGCAGACATTTGAGGTTCGAGAAGATGTAGAAACGGGAAGACAAAGGTGAAGATGACGAAGATCTAGAAGAGAAAGAAGACCCATCATCATCATAAGATCATGTTCTAATCATATGAATAAACGGCTCTAACCATTCCGGCTCTTTGGTTTGTTCGCTTACAACACCAGCATTGCAAAAACTCTGCATAGTGGATATAGTCAACTACATGACTTGTGATCATAGGTGAAAAACGTCAAGGTAGCAAAAGCAATGAAACCGCAAATTGGGGGGTCCCATCATTTGTTCAAATGCTGACATTTGAGGCAATACAAAAGGCATGCCTTAAATTGGTATAGCTGATTTGGTTTAATGAAGGTGCCCATCTCCTGATTACTTTCATCAATGACCATTGTCCAATAGTTGGGCCGAAGGTCTACAAGATAAGAGTACCATAATCTATGAAGAGAGTCAAGTGTGTTGTCTGTTTGTGGCAAAGGGTGGACATCTGTCATGGTGATCTTGATGAGGTGCTGATGGTTGACATAGAACCGCCAGGTTTTGTCCCTTTTTTCACACAAGAACGACACAGGTGGCCCAAGAACTCACAGATGGTTCAATAGGTGGATAGCAAAACGGCGCGTCATCTGATACGGCACTTCCGGTTCGAGGCCTAGCTCTTTGCTGCTTTAGGTGCGTGTTGTTCAGTGTAATCGGGTAGGAAATGTGTACACTTCTGCGACGCTGTAGTGACCGGTTGTGCAGTGACTGTGTTCTTGTCTTCTTTTGTGAATCGACAAAAAATATTTCCCATTTCACAGAACGAAGAAAAGGACAGTTGTGAATGAAACACAGAAGACTGTGACAGGTGGGTCTTGAGTGCAACAACCGGTGTACGCATCCAGTGATGCTTTAAGGGGAGTTGCGAGTCAGGAAAAAAAGCTGCGTTAATCTGTAGCCTAGGGCAATGAAATTTTTGCTGTATATATAGGCTTTTATGCTGGTTGCAAATATGTAATTAGTTTTATAGTAAGTTGCACAGTTTTCGTTTTGTGCCAGGACAATGTGTCAAGTATAGTTCGTTTTGGACAAACTTTTTATGCCACTAAACTTTTACGGTTCTGAGCCACTAATGGCTCATATTGCTCCACATTATCTCTAGAATGCAAATAACTATCAAAAAGTGCGTATAAAACATACTGATGGTAAAAAAATTGTAATGCAAGAATTCTTAGAATCCTCAGCCCATACTAATGGCCTACTTTAGGTTCGTAATAATTATACAGGCGATATCAAGTTTTAAAGGAGATACTTGCACCCGTCACATGTTAAGGAATATGTGGGCAAAGTTTCATCCCGATCAGGCTATCAAGAAGTACCAAAAACATGATGTACAAACTCAAGAAGTTACCAAAAAAGGGACCTTGAGAAAAACGCATTTTAAAGGCATAAGTGAAAGCTCATCTATGCGAAAAAGATATGTTATTTAAGATGATCTATTCCATCATAAGAGCTTGGCAATCATGGTTATTTTGAGCATGTGGCTTTAGTGAACCCCTCATGCGAAATGCAATGGCAAGCAGCCAGGTGACAATTTCCAGGGGACTCTAGAAAATCAGCACTTTTTGTTTTTTAGTAGCCACCGTGTGCTCTTTGAAAGCGATTTTAACCTACTCAGAGTTTAATTACAATCTTCAGTTTTTTTTTGTCGTGAAAGTAGAGAAACTAAATTTTTGAAAGCAAATGAAAACGAAAAATATGTAATTTTGGAAAAAAAAGTTGCGTTTTTCAACTCGCATCTCCCCTTAAGGCACATAGTAATATTTTGCCGAATAAGCTTCGTTGTCTATTTTCGAGCAAAAACGACGACTACCTCAGAATTACACTCGTGTGACCCCATATGGCGTGTAATGTCAACATACACTCCCAAATCGCTTAGTTCTGACAACAGTACAATGCTCTGTAATCAAGACCACCGATTTAGTATACTTGCATAGTACTTACTGCAGTGTCATTGCCTA
>JALIZH010031396.1:0-17408 GCA_030522465.1 Rhipicephalus appendiculatus | reverse complement strand
ACACTCCGATTTACACGAGAGGCTCCCGAATTTCGAGCGAACCTCCCAATTGTGCAGGAACAGATCTCCCGAAAAACATCCCCAACACCATTGCGATAAGAAAATAACAAGAAATTCCAATGCTTCTAAAATGTCCTGGCCTTCAACAATCGCGTGCCAAGCGTTCCTTAGGTCACTTTCGCTGTACTGCTCTGGTGTCACGTTAAAAAGCGTGCTTGAAAGGGGCTACTAGCTGTCACGGGTCACAACACATCTGGATCGCTAATTACACACGCGCGCACGCGCCTTATATTTCCAAGTACGTACGATCGTTGACATCTAAAAATTTTATTGGCAATCATTCAGAGCAGTTCATGACGTTGCTGCGGACCTGAGAAACAATAAACGAAAACGTGCGCCAGCTTTCTTTCGTCGCATACTAATTTTCCACGTTTTCTGGTGATACGAATTTCGGATGATACGAATATTTTTGGTGACCCCGTGAGATTCGTATCACCGAGGTTTCACTGTATTAGTCGTTTCTATGTATATATCTTATTGCGATAGCAATTATATGGGCACTCTCGGCTGATTTTTGCCGTTGCCGTCGCCTTCAGGTCCCGGATATGTATATGTATCTATAGATATATATATATATATATATATATATATATATATATATAAAGGCACAAAGGAAAATAAATCAGCAGAAAAAACTTCCAAAGCACCTGATCGTGGATTCGAACCAGCGATCCCTCGCTCCGCAACCTGCTGCGATAGCCACCAAAACCATGCGACATGCTTGGGCCGGTGACATAACAGCGAGCTATTCAACGCACTATTTGGCGCTCGCGGTATGCAGATCTCGGAACAGCTTGAGCGTGTTTTCTATCGCGCAACACTTTTAAAGGGCCACTAAACCACCCAGAGGTTGAAATTTAGTTTTGGCGCTGCAGTTGTGCGCGAGTCTACTGCGAACGCTGGTGGAGTTCCACGCGTTTCGTCGTTTCGCTCTTTCCTTCGCTAGGCTGCGTTCGTCGGCTCATCTATCCACTTCTCCGCCTGCTCTTTCTCAGCGTCCGAGGTGGAAAACGCAAGTAAGAAGCGCGCGCATCTGCCAGCAGAAAACAGGCTCTTGCTCGCCCGCTGACGGCGTCTATTACTCTCGACGTCACCTAATCATACAGGTGACGTCATGACGGCTGTTGTCGATAGAGGAAAGGCACGGAGAGAAGCACGCAAGCGTCTCATGGTGGTTTAGGGGCCCTTTAAGGCGAAAACCTTTAATGTGTCATGCTCACGCCCGTCGTCCATACGTCCATCCGTGTCGGTCCGTCCCAGCCCTGGCACGGTGCCAGGTGACCGCCAAGGCACGCAAACGGACGCCGGTCGCGTCGGACTCTTTAGCGCTCGCGTTCTTTTTTTTTTTTTTGCGTAGCGTCCCCTGCGCCCAGCATGTCCAATCATGCAAGGAGGGAGACACTCGCATCGCGTTCCATTCTGAGCGACCCCATTTCAATGGACACAGGTGTTCGCGGACGCACTTTCGGATTCACGAAGTGTCCGTCAATTTTAGCGCTGGAACGCAGATGGCGTTCGCAATAACGCGCAAAGCGCGAGAAACTACGAACGCATGCGAACGGAGGCAGATTAGTTCTCGCGTCTCGCTGCGATTCGCGGTAAAAAATTGAAAAAAGAAAACACGCACACATTCCGTTTGTGTGCCATTCCCTACCGTGGCCATCCCACTGGGAGTGTAAAAGAAAAAAGACATGGCATAGTCAGTCGAGTGGCCACAAGCTTTCGCCGAACGCACTTTGGAATATGCTAAGTCTCCTTCAATTTTTCGTACTGTTTCTTTCAAATTGAAAACTGCCCTTAAGCCAACTCCGGCGATTTTTCGAGTTCATTGGATCTCAATGAAATTCGCTGGGTACGTTCATTTGCACATTTCCGTCATTTGTGCCAAATTTCAAGCTTGACAGATGCACCGATTGTTCGAAAATGAATTTTAAAGATTGTCTGCAAACGCCCACCCGGCTTCCCACAATTATTGGCAACATTGCGTGTGTGACGTTTTGGTTTGCCAGTCGATGGAAGGGACGCAGCCGACGGGTTCGCTAGCTTTGGCCACTACAGCGTATATTGTACTGGCCACAAGGCGACGGTGTTTGGCCGGCGCTTCGCTGGTTTGGCGCGCGATGTTCTGTTCTCTGTGGAGGAGCATGTGATATTTCGCGCCGGCGGGACCAGCATGCCTTGCACGACTTCCGGTTCGTAACAAAATACTAAGCCATACGTAGACAGTACACTCGGTTGGGTTTCGGTTTCGGTATTGCGCATTTTTGCTTATTAAAAATTATTTTCGAATTTGCTGAGCATTTCAGCTATCGGGCGCGTGACAAGAGTGTCTCAGGAACATAAAAGCACCATTACCCTGACACTTTCAAAAAATCGCCGGAGTTGGCCTTTAAGGCGCGCACGACAAAGTGGCCCCCCCTTCTGTACCACTCATGATGTAGAAGGAAAGAAAAAAAGAACATCAGGCACAGTCCCTAGGCACACTTGGCGTCATACGTCACCGCGTGGCAGGAGACGCAGAGTGGACATTCCACGTGCCGCAGTTTAGAAGAAAAAGAAATATCAAACAGCGTCGAAAAGTCTAACAGTATCATATAATAAGTGTTTGGCCAATCCCCCCTGAGTGGGTGTGAGCCATGTCAGAGGCAAAAACGCCAACAACAGCGTCGGCTTCTGCATTGTGGACACTCACAGCGCGTTGCTCAAATACAAACACGCAACAACTATGACAGTTGGGAGTTCACGCTTGTCCTGTGTATACCTATGCCTCCTTTTCGAGCGTCCTTTGTGCTGCGGCGGCGCGCTGGAAGTATCGAGTTGCTAGTCGCTTTTCGTGTCACGTTCTAATTTCTTGCTATCGCATTCATTGCTTCGCGCTAGTGGCGAGAGTGTAACTTTTTTTTGTATCCTGCCTGTACGGAAAACAGAAACCACCAGAACAAGACTACTCAGAGGCAAGCACTCGTGATGACCCAACTGTGAAACGCGTACGTAGGACGCTCTATGTCTGATTCATGCATCTAATAAATAAATGGAGTTTGCATGATTCTTATCTCGAGTGCATATTAATTATCAGGTTGAGCATAGACAGGTGGCAAAATGGGCCGAATATCACCAGCAGAAGAATGAAGCCGAGCTCCAGGTTGTCTGATGGATGGCAAAAGGGCCCCCACATGCCTGTGATCACGGCGGCAACCACTAGATGCAGTGCACAAGCCCGCTACTATTTTTCATGCAGATATTGTTTGCCTTGCTGCGGTCAGCACCAGCTGCGGCGCGATGTGATTCGCAACAGCTACAATTTTTCGCGTCCAACATGATGACGGAAAGACTACCACTTCATGAAGTGCATTCTTACCGGCTTATGTGATGGCATCCCTTGCAGCGATACCCTACCATACTTGAAACCAGCAGACCAATCAGCATCGAGCAACGCTTCTATAAGACTGCAACGACCACATGGTGGTGAGAAAGGCGGCGTCCCCAAGATGTAGTACTTGGGAAGCCTTCATGTGCGCGCCTCCGTGCCTCCGACGGAGGCACGGAGGCGCGCACATGAAGGCTCCCTAGCAGTACTGAAAGCGCTACTTTTTTTCGATGCAGGTGAGGAAACGCAACGCTAAATCTTCTCACAGTGTCAGTGTCTGCTTAGACTAGTTGCTGTGCTCACAGCCCATAACGCTTTTTTGTGTAATGTTACACAATATATCCGTTTCTCTGAAATCTTTACTGTTGCTCGGTATTGACATGGAACCAAATCCGGTTCCCACAGTGGCGGAGAAGCTGAAGCTTGTAGCTGTAGACATTCCCGAACCTAAGAACGGAAAAACTGAAATCAACGAAAAGTTAATTGCGATAGAGAAAAAGCTCGAGGATATTAGCGGGCTTAAAAAACAAATTTTAGACTGCATGAAAACGAATTCAGAGCTGAAAAACAGTCTTATGGCTATGGCAAAAAAAGCGCACCAGATAGAAAACAAAAGCCGCTGCTCTAACCTTATGACCATGCTGATAAAGAGCAACAGAATGAAACACCGGAATCTTTGCATGATGTCGTTGTGGTGGGTATATTCCAGGATTTACTGCTGCAGGCATACAGAGAACTCATCGACTCGGTCCTCAAAAACCGAGTAATGAACACAAACTGAGACCAGTAATCTTAAACGTATTGTACTACCAAGACAAAATTAGCACCCTAAACCAATGCTCAATGCTGAAAGACACATGGTACTCGATAGGCGAAGGCTTTTCCTAACCTGTACGTGATATCAGAAGAGAGCAATGGAAAATTCAAAACAGAATTGTGACTGCCAAGAGAGGGCTAGATTAATTTACGATAACGTTCGCATAAATGACCGCCTCGTCGTCCGCACAATGACAGAAATGTCACCGTTGAGGCTAAATTTGACGTGGACACACCCGCATTGACGCCTAGTGGCACATCTCCATCGCGACGACTACAGCCCATGATCATGATTTAATCGTTGTGGTAGATGAAATTTTTAATGTATACCTGGACCACGGTGTAAGGATAAGTTATGTGCTGACACTCGCCGCTCCGCTCGAGAGGGCGCGGGCAGATTGTGTTCGCCGATGACTGAGCCACGAGTAGTTTTCGCCGCACGAGTAGAGATGGCGCTACAGTATGGGGTGTCAGGGGCTCGCGCGCGGCGCATTCTGAAATTCACGCGCAAAGGAAGATCTTTCTGAAAGCTTTGTGTGCGTGCTGTCCTATGATTTAGAAACGCGTTGCCCTGTGCCTGTGGGCCCTGTGAGTGCATTTGTTTTGGCTGATCCGTGTTTTGTGATTCACCGAACGTATACCTCGACGCTGGATATGACGCCGAGCACCCGTTAGCGGCCTTGTCGCTGGCTGCGCCTGGAAATCGGCAAAATTTGTTTTGTCCCGAATGGCAAGTCGGAGTATAGAACTTGTACGGAGCTTGTGTCGCCTTTCAAGGCTCTGCGTGAACCATAGCGCTTCGATAAATGGCGATGGGCGATTCCGAGTGCAAAAGAAGTCTTGGAGCCTACTTACCATGTGTACGCGAAGTATTTCTCAGAAGAAGGGACCTCTTCAAAATATCATGCAGAATACAAAGGAAACGTCTTGTTGGTGCACACCCAAAAGAAACCTGTGCTCACTTCGGATGCTGTGCCTAGCATTTTCCCGGGCTGTCCAAAATACTTGACCGCACAGCTAAAAACCAGAAAAACCTCCGCGAAAACGGCAGGATCAACCGCCAGAAAACCTCCGCGAAAACGGCAGGCTCTACCGCCGACTTCACGGAAGCGAGGGGAGCCAAAAGGTTCAACTGCTTCTGAAGGGCCTTACCCGACCGCTGAAAGTACGCCAGATTTATTGCGCGTAGAAACAGCGAGTACAGGGCATGGCGATGCTGAATCAACAGGCACGCTACGCAAGAGGCCGCGCTTCGAATTCAGCACCGACGGGCCTCCTCCACGTGAAGAGGAGGATACTTCTCAACACCACACTGATAGTGTGAGCAGCGTATGCGCTGACAATTCACTTCGTCATCATGCCGGAAAGGTAACTGCTTATTTTAAACTATGATACCACTTTTCGAGCTGCCTCATCTATGCTTATTAGGACCAAGACACATTAAATCTTGCAGAATAACCAGTCAACAGGACACACGCACACACTCAGTCACACACGCACGCACGCACACTCACACACACAAACACGGTGTCACACACGCACGCACACTCACACACACAAACACGCACACACAAACACGCACAAACGCGCGCGCACACGCATACACAAACACGCACGCACGCACGCAAACACACACTGACACTTACACGTACGCGCACACACATACACAAACACACACACATTGACACTTACACGTACGCAGATACGCACGCGCACGCACGCACAAACACACACACTTACGCACACACACACACACACGCGAACGCGCGCATACACACGCACACGCACGCACAAGGTCGTCTTTCCAATCGCTAGCGTGCCTTGGCTTTTCGGTGGAGACTGCCGCAAGGTATCAAACCGCAAACGTCCTCTACCTGCCATCCTTATTGCAACTACCTCGCATTTTCGCTCACGGCCAACGTTGCTTTTTCTGCTCAGAACAAAAGACTCTGACGCCGACACCGCCAACGCCGCCGACACCGGGAATTCAGAGAAACGATCTTTAACGATGTCGCGTCAAAATGCGACCGCTCTCCAGACCAACGTTTGCTGCTGTCGGAGCATTTTTATGACATAAACGCTGTTGGGAAATAAGCTGCATAAACGATCAGAAAATCGATTTCGTTACTGCAAAATCCCCGTGTATTATTTATTGACAACTATGTACATATGCATATCGAGCGCGGTAAACAAGCGAGGCTCCGCAGCAATAATCTACACACCGCAGATCGGCACCTATCCCCAGTGACCCCCGTCTGTAAGCGCCACCTGTCGCCGCCGAAAAGAAACCGCCTAGGCGGCGAACACAATCTGGACGTGGCGCCGGCTGCAGAGTCATCCCCCTAAAATATTCTTACACCATGACGTGGACACAGCGGATCGTGAATGCCGCGCAAAGATAACAACAAGCACACAGTAACCACTGGTACTCAATATGGGCGTCTTCAAAGCGCCGTCCATTAAGGAGAGAAATGGCACGGTGTGCGCTTCTGAGTAATAGGGTAACCTACGCCTGCACTCATGCAAACAATACCACAGTGCGCTTCAGCAACGCGGGAGGCAGAGATTGATAGCGGAAGCCGCGAACGCGTGCAGACGTTCCACGTCCCGCTGGGCTCTGTCTCGCTCCACCAAGGCACAACATTCGCCCGTCTACATCGTTGCCTTGCTGTAGTGCTTACTGCAGCAGTTTTATTAGTCGGTGCAATCTCACCCGAAGTAGTCGGCGGCGAAATACCATTGGTGCACATAGACGCTGCACGAGTCCGACAACCATGCCGACAACGAGCTGTCACACGTTAACACGAAGCGAAAGGGCAAAGAACATAACTGCGCCGGCGACTCCCCGACGCTAGCGCGGCCAGGGTTTTTCACTGCCATCGAGAAACGTTAACCATGGCCTCCAAGACTGCACGCCGGCGCGCAATCTCGAACGCCATGCTTTAACTGCGTCGTCGACGAATCGCTCTCTATCGGTGCTAATAAGTGTCATGCCGCATTACTTCTCTTCACCGGTCATAGACGGCGCCACCGCCCCGCCTCGCCAGCAGAGAGCACCATGCGGGAGAGAATGTGTGAGAGGTAGGCGCGTTTGTAGAGAGCCTTGCAACTGCTTCGATAGCTTAGTTGGTAGAGCATCGGATGGTTTTCGTCGCGGCCGAAGGAGTCAGAGGTTCGACGCCCGGCGGGAAACTTCTTTCAGAATATGTTTTCTTTCGCACTTGGTAGCGTCAATTTTACAACGTCATATCCGTGACGGATATACGTCACTAAAGTCTTGCTGGACCCCGGCATAAAACACTTTCGTGTTAAAAAAAGAACGAAGAACCATGGCGCGCAAAAATGCGCCCTACTGCTGACCGCCAACGTTGAAAATTTCGAATTAGAATTGTCCCAGTGTTATCAATGAAACACACGAACTCGAAGCTGCACTAGTGACTTACCCAGATATTGTAGCGCTGACTCAAATGCGGCCGAACTCCGCTACTTCAGACTACGCGGTGGTACCGCCAAGGTATGCGATTGTGCGCAGACAGGAAATGAAGAGGTGGAGGAGTAGCCCTATTAACCGAGCATGGAATTCCCTACACAGTTATGCCCATAGCTTTTCACGCCGAAGCAGTGTAGTGTAAAATATACGTTAAGGATAAAATAACCTATATTAGCTCTCTCTACCGATCACCAGATGCTGAAGAACCATTTTTACAAGCACTTTATGATTATATGCTTCCACATTTATCTCGCAACAATATTATTGTAACTGGTGACTTTATACTACCTGAAGTGAAATGGGACTTCCTGAATCTAGTGATGAAGACTGGCAAAGTGCTTATATATATCATGCTCACATTTAACCTTACGCACGCCGTTACAGTTCAAACGCGTAATCAAGGCTCTTCCACAACACTTCTAGATCTTTTTATAAGTGATCACATGTCAGAATATGTCTTAAGATAGAGGCCTATATTATTGAAACGTAAAAGAAAAAAAATCATGCCATATCCACGAAGTGAATGATGAGTGGGCGAACCTCCGGAGGTAATCTGGTAAACCGTCAATCCTCCGTAAATTTTGCCCACTCGATCATCATACAAAGACCTGACACACAAACGCGGGGGTGTGGTGTGATTATACATACAGCATATACACAATGTTTTATTATTTACATATGGGGTAGATGATGATTTTGTTCAAGAGCTCTACGGACCACAAGGAGGGGGGTTCTCCTGATTTTGTTTTCCTCATATATGACGTTAAGCTCACGGGAACGTTGGTTGTCGGCGTTGCCGTTTTGCCTTTCGAGGGCGAGAGCGCGTTCACGATCGTTTTCATCCATGGCAGAAAGAGAATGTGCGGTCTGGAACGCGCATTATTCTTCATGGTTATCAGCGTCATCGTCATCGTTATCACGTGTAGTGGGTACATTCCACTATACGGTGGCTACGACAGACAACTACGGCGGACAAGCCTACGCCTTAAGGAGCTTCGCCCCTAGAACGAATAAACTGCCATAGCCACAAAAGACCGGTGTCATGAGATTACGGGAAAAACCACGTCATTTCCACGAAGTGAATGCTGATGAGTGGGGCGAAGCTCAATGCTTATCGGTAAAATCGTGAAACGCTCGCCTCACACATCATATAAAGACGTGAGACGTTGTTATGCGGTGATTGTATATACAATTATAAACAATCTTTGTTAATTTACATATTGCTACAATTATATACATAAGATGTATTTATTTACACAAGATCATATAGAAGCAGTTATATAGATAATGTACAATTGTTTTACGGTACTGATCACAAAGAAGGGTTGTTCCCTATGAGTTCTGGGACCCGTTTCTCTTTGAAAATTACAGCTTTGTAGTTAGTGAAAAGTTGGCGAAGGCAATGTCGATGCAGGTCCCTCTAATGGTGGTGGGACGCTTGTGGTCGTACGAGGTACGCGAGAGATCGTAGCGGGACATTATGTGTGGGACTAAGCAGTCGTCAGCAATGATGTCCACGCTGAAGTCTCCGACGAGCACGAAAGGGCGGTGTTTGAATTCGTTTGTGTATGTCGATGTGCGTGATGACGTCTTTCTTGGACAGGTTCTGCGTGAGGTAAACGGCCATCGCGGCGAATCCGTCGGAGGGCTTCACGGCAGCGTGCTCCCCGTTGTGGCTCTGGTTGATTAGGGGGTAGCTGGAGGTCCTCGGCCATTTCAGGTAGCTTGACGTAGTTGCCGACACCTCCCGCAGGAAGTTCCGCTTCATCGCTGCGGACGGCCGCGTCGTAGCCTCTTATTTTGCGACTTTCAGTATTCCAAGTTCCCGTGAAGCAGAGCACGTCCGCTGCGGTCAGTACGGGATCGTGTTGGACGTCTTTGACGTGTGCGTTGCGGGGAGCGAACGTTGAGCAGGACCAGCGTGAACTCTGTCGAGTGGTCAACATCGTCTCGCAGGATAATGAGGTAGCGTTGCGTCAGCGTGGATAGTCTGTTCTGGTCGAGACGTTGAAACTCGTTAAGCATGGCCCTGCCCTCGTTACTTGCCTTGTGATGGAAGTGATGATGCCCCTTCGCATTGGTCAGGTATAGGTTGTGTACATTGTTGCATCGGCTAAGTGCCACGTACACTAATTTTTGCGGGTGCGTCTTAGTGTATTTGTAGACGACCGAAGAGTAAGTGCCCCCTTGAGATTTTGGTACCGTTATTGCACTGGCTTGGACGGGGAGAACTGTTCGAGCAGAAGATGCGAATGGCTGAAAGTGCGCGACACAAGGCTTCTTCGGCGATTACGAATCGGCTCTCCTGTTCGTCCAGCTGTTTGCCGTCTCCAATTTTTGTAGGAAGCAAGCGTCAGCTTGGCGCACGACCCGGATTAGGGGGAAGTAATCCAGGTACCGCCTGATGGTGAGACCGAAGAATCCGCTGCCGCCTCCCCTGCACCTCTTGTACACCTCGTTCGCCCTAACGGGTGGCAACTGCCGCAAGTCGCCGCACATTGTCACGTCTAGGCCTCCGAAGGTATCGTTGATCGGTTGAGTAATCTTGCGGAGACGCCAGTCGATGGCGTCGAGGTTGTCCGCGGACAGCATGCTGACTTCGTCAACGATGATACACTTGACGTGGCGGAAGGCCACACGGAGGGTGTTCAGCTCGCTGTCGCTTAACCCGGCGTCCCTGGTCTTGCTGCGGGAGAGCTTCAAACCGAATGCGCGGTGGTTCCTCCTAATGCCATCGCCGTCTTTCCCGTGCTCGCGCGGATGACGAACGGGTTGTAGGTACCTGCGTTGTTGTATAGGTTATAAACGTCCATCACCATGCGTAGAACGAACGTCTTGCCACACCCGGCTGGTCCCTGTGAGGAAAACGCGCAGTGGAGGTGCCGCGATGTAGTGTACCTGTGGGTGATCTTCCGGAGCAACTCATACTGCTCGCCATTCGTCGTGCGCTCGTCGTTCGTCGTGTTATCATTTGCTTGCACCCACCACCTGCCAGCCATTGCTAAGTAGCCACCCTGTGCTCTCGTCCATGACTCTTGTGACTGTGGTGGTGGTTGACGACCTTATTATACTACAGCATTCTGGTTCGCATAGTGGGTGCTTCCCTACTTCATGAAATTTACGATGGGCGTATAGTGGGTACCTTGCATACCTTGCATGTGCTGGGGATGGACGGGCGTATAATCGTTACCTTGCATGTGCTGTGCCGTGATGGCAGCATCATCGTCATCTGTCTACGGCGGACAATGGTGCGATGGGGGGGACGGGCCTCGTTCATAAGATGCTTCGCATCTTCTTCATCGTCATCACCGTCATCGTCATCTCATGGCGTATAATCGTTACCTTGCATTTGCTGTGCCGTGATGGCAGCTTAATCGGCATCGGGCTACGCCAATGGCAGAGAGAGCTCCTGGCTAAAGGAGCTTCGCCCCTAAAATTTTTTGGCAGCAATTATTAAATCACATGTGTGCATGAAAAGGATGTTTGCCTTGGCCACTGGTACCATGACAAGGATGTTTGCCTTGTTGTTGTGTTGTCGCTATCCAATTGTTTGAAATGTGCTCGCGCTGCTTTTTTTCTTTTTTTTTCAAATGAAATATTTATTCTGCATAGTATGGTTACAACATGGATATACACAAGAGGGTCCCAAGGTCTAGAGGACGTACCGGTACCCTGTCCATGATTAATAGATACAGACTACCGAATACTTTGATGTACCTTTGAGTTCTCTTACTTCTCGGTTGCAACATTGAATTGAATCCCAAAGCTATGACTAAGGCAGAGAAAGATAAGTTAGACAATTTGAATCTTGATGCCCACGTTTGGAAACTAGCCGCACTACAGTCCTAGAATCATTGAATAAGGTTCGTAACATTCATATTAACCTTAAAATTGCTTGGACACAACATGTCATTGAACTAGAATAGAAAATCGAATCAGTGCCATCTTCACAGCCATTATTAGCCGCGCATCTGAACGGGTGGTGGAGCGATTTCAACAGATCAGGTCGTACACACCGAACAACAAATGAGAGAGCAAGCCACAAACCGCGAGACGCAGATCAGGCCAGTTGCAGAAGAACAAAAAAATTAGGGGGTGCGTATATTTTCGAATAGCGTTTGCTAGTTGACTTGATTCGCGCCGAAATTTCACTATTCGAACTTCCCGAAGACAATTGCAGTCGATGTCCGATGAGCAGTGTCCCCTTCAAAATTTCACTATGCGTCATCCCATCACATTCTCGTATTGCGGCAAAGCTGCCTTTCAGGCTCTGCTATGGTCACAAATGCATTGACTAAAGAAAAGGCGGTTCCAACATGGAGATTACAGATGCGGCAGAGCTGGGGGCTCAATTAATGGTGTTTTGGACTCGAAATTTGGGCAGGAAGTCAAAAAGATCAAACGCCGAAGACTCTTAGCATCCGAAATTTCAGATGTTTTCGTACAATGACGTCTGTGAGCCGATTTGGAACTCCGGACTCGAAGGGAGCCACAGGTCGGCGAACTCACTCATGAGTCGACTCCTCGGACTCACTCAGACTCTGATTGAGCCGTGAGCCTGAGTGAGTCCGGGTGAGTAATATTTTGGTGAGTTTGATTGCGAGTGAGTCCCGTTCAACGAAATTTTGGAGAGTTCGAGTCCGAGTGAGTTCGGCTGGAGGAAAATTTTAGTGAGGCTGAGTCCGAGTGAGTCCAAAGCGCTCGACATATTTTTTGAGTGAGTATGAGTGAGTTCCTCTTTTTTGCCGACTTATGATCACATCTACTCATCTTCAACATTACTATCAGCCTTGCCTGGATTTATGTTTATATTCAAGCCTACGCACACGTATTCAAAGCAGTGTCTCATACATTTCAATATTTATTGATCAGATGCGCAAATTACGTAGGGGAGTGCCTTGACCTCCGCCTTTGCGAACTCTTCCAAGGAAGTTCTTGACAAAAATATATCTTATGTTGTCATCTCTTTTAAGAAAAAATGACCTTACTGGTTCACGAACACTCATAACTCGTATTCGAAGGTGCTATATCAAAAGGCACCAAGAAGAGCACCGATTGCGTGAGATGTTGTGTTAAAGAGCATGACACCGTGGTCGAAAAAGATAATTTTAGGCAAATGGACTCATGAGTCGACTCACTTGGACTCACTCAGACTCAGATCGAGCCGAGAGCCTGAGCCTGAGTGAGTCCGGGTGCGTAATATTTTGGTGAGCATGAGTCCGAGTGAGTCCAGTTGAAGAAAAATTTTGGTGAGTGTGAGTCCGACTGAGCCCTAAGAGCTAAATATATTTCATAAGTGAGTCGGAGTGAGCTCCACAAGTTTTGCCGACCTATGAAGGGAACACACGTGTATGCTGTTGACAACACTTTGCTTGCACCAAATCATGTACAATCGGCATCTGCATTGCCTCATTCTTGATAAGAAAACTGTGAAACACCACCCTGCCAGCACTTCATCAACATTGCCAAAAGAAGGAGTTTCATGTTTCTATCTCGCAAGGATAAGTATTAGAAAAATATTCTTCGAGAAAAAAAAGTCTTCGAGGAATATTCAATTCGATTCGCACTCAGACTTAGATGTTCGAATTCGCTTCGCACCCAAAATTTTGCTTTTCCCATAGTGCTACGAGAGAGAGAGAGGTTTATTTACAGAAAGGCAGAGAGGTCGGCCTGAGCGATAGCATGCTCCAGCCTGCCACTCTACACCGGGGGAGGGGAAAGGGGAGGGTAAAGAGTAATGAATGACGATGGGGAGGTAAGTAGGTGATTATATGCAGTCCTGTCAAGTTGGCGCAGTGCTATAGCCGCGCATCCAATCCAGTTGCATGTAGGAAGGCTATGACCGCTTTTACGACCATGGTTGCACTGTCGGCGTCAGCCCAAGGGCCCAGCATAACCTCATCAGTGAAGGACCTATTACGATAGCGTTCGGTAGAGGAAACAAGTCTTTGTCGTTCACGTGTGTATGTTGGGCAGCTGCAAAATATGTGCTCAAGTGTTTCCGGCACTTGACAGTGATCACAATCGGGACCGGTATCACTGCAGCCGATCAGATGTGTGTAATGTCTCGTGAAGGCCACAGCTAGACGAATCCAATGAATCATACTTGCGATGTGTCGTTTTAATTTAGGAGGCATACGAAAAATGCGAACCCTCAAACGCCAAAAGGGACGACGTTGGACTAGTTAATGTTGCATTGTATGGATACTTGACTGCTGAAGCCACAAGGCAGCCGTTACTTGTACCAAAAGAAACATAGCCTTGAGGTCGGCAAGTGTAATTTCTGCATGGATTTTGACACTGGCATGACCTTCAGTCATAGCCATTGCAAACATTGAGCTTAAAAGAGCGGACTGTTGGGCGAGTTGGTAATTCATTGCAGGGGAAAACTGCGCGAAAAAACGTGGACAAGGGAAGAAACGACAGCACAAGCACATACTAACAACTGAATCTTTATTCGGAAAAACACAAAAAATATAAGGAGCACTAAAACCACGTGTGCAGGTTGTAACATCGATAATAACTACACGTGCGCATCTAGATACGCAATCTCTGTACTATGTAACGCCACAGAGGGCTTAGCAACACAACTATCGCCGGCCTTGGAAATAAAATAAGCTTCTACAATCTCACGTGTAGTGCGGTCCTTGTGCCACAGAGATTGCGTATCTAGATGCGCACGTGTAGTTATTATCGATGTTACAACCTGCACACGTGGTTTTAGTGCTCCTTATATTTTTTGTGTTTTTCCGAATAAAGGTTCAGTGGTTAGTATGCGCTTGTGCTGTCGTTTCTTCCCTTGTACACGTTTTTTCGCGCAGTTTCTCTGTAATAAACTTTGAGCGCTAGCAACCTAGCAAAAGTATTTTAAACATCGCCGACATCTTGTACTTGCAATTGACAGCCTACCCAATCAGCGAGCTGGAGTCTGAAAATCGAACAGCACACAATGGAACATCCAACTTTTCGTTTGCGAGTTTACATTACTCCAGTGAAATGAGTGGTGGTGCCGTAAAGGAGTTTGAATAATAGGTCAGCTACTGTACCTTCAATTTTGAGAGCGCATATTTTGGGCCAGTTTTCAACTATTAAGCTGAAACCCATTACTGCCTACTTGTATGACTATTAAGCGGAATCTGTGATGACTAACGGCTTCAAGCTCAAGAACACAAGCTTCGGCAACTCTTATTATTATTTGAGGCCGTCCAGGCTAAGTTCAGTCACTTATGACAGTACGCAAAATTAGAAATGAAAGGCCATTCGCCTTGCGTTTAGTAAGCATTACAAAAACAATAATGCCTATGTGCAGGACAATGAGGCTGGTCCTATATTTTTGTCGCTCAGCACTCTACAGAAGATAGATAATCTATTTTCATTGCAAACCCGACGCCAGTTTCGCATCGTTCACAAAGCTAAACCCCTTTTTTTATTTACAATAACATAAGGAGTGCCTTATCAAAGCGTACAGAAATATTGGCCTCGAGGAGTTACGAAGTCGCCCTCTATCGGGCGCGCCTCGATTGCGTGCTAGGCAGGATACCGCCGCGCGCTCCCCATAAGATTTGCTGTCGGCACTCTACAAAACACCTCGCGGAAGCACTCCAGGACATTTCTGTGCGTACTTTCGAAGCTAAATATGTTCTGTACTGTTAAAATAATAATTTTCGACGAACAGAAAGCACAACATAGTTTACAGTCACTGTCTCTTTGCAGAAAACGGAGCGCCCGCTTCATGCGGTCACCGCGATGAGACACCTGAACCGGCTTCTTGCGCGAAATGTAATGAGTCGCTGAGTACAAACTATGTGAAACATTTTGTTAGAGTAGACGCCTGTATACCTAAATGGAGCATAACAGAAAGAAGCCTCAAGACAGCGATAGCACGGTTTCACGGCGACCGACGGAGCTTTTGCATGTATGAGCTTCTGCATGTATATGTTCGTACTCATGGTTTCGCTTTTGCTACGAGCGTGTTTTGGCGCATTGCCGCCAACTTTTGGCCGCAATATATGAGAATTTGTGAGTACACAAAAACTATTGTTGCGCGGACGCTATCAGAGCAGTTCCAATTTTTTTTTACAACTACGACTTCGGCGCGCCTATGGCAACATGTGATGTCGCGTCCCGACGATTCAACGTTTTCTTTTTTTTCGTTTTTTTTTTCAGTCAAAATTAATGTATATTTCAATTTCATTTGACATGTTGCCTCGCACTGCATATAGATCGGTCTTCTAAGCGAGCAACTGCCGCTGCTCCTGTTATTTCAGTGTGTTCGTTTCGTTTGGTGGTCACACAAAGCGTGAGAAAATGCGATGCCTTTTAGATGTGAAGCATCTTATGGCGAAGCTTAATCCGGTGGTGGTGTGCGGCGTGACCACCCTTACTGCGCATGCGCAAACCCTTTCAAAAAAAAATAAAAATAAAAACCTCCTCTCCCCCCTCTCTCCCTCCCTCTAGGCATCCCTCCCCGCGGCAACCACACCCTCACTGCGCATGCGCCTCCCCCTCCTCTCTCCCCTGCTACGCTCCCCCCTCTCTCCTCTAGGCATCCCAGCCCACGGCGTCCACACTCCCACTGCGCATGCGCGTCCCCCCTCTCCCCTCTAGGCATCCCTGCCCGCGGCGCCCACACTCCCCACTGCGCATGCGCGTCCCCCCTCTCTCTCCTCTCCTACGCTCCCCCCGCCCTCTCTCGCCTCGCGAGGCCGACGCAGGCAGCGTCTGCTAGCGAGTTTCTTGGCTTGACAAAACCGACTGCTCGCGCTGCACAACCGTTCACTGGCCACCCCGTATATATGGCAATGGATCTTGACCTCCATGCTGGTGCCGGTGGGAGATTTCTCCTGTGCGTTGTTGAACAATAAAAATTTTCGCAGCGTGCGCGTTAACTAAAAGCGGAGTGCGGGTCTCTGTGTCCAGTCGGAGTCTTCTGTCTCTCATTGCCCATTAGCAGCGATTGGCATGTTCCAGTAGAAAAACACCGCTCCATCACTGCGTGCTTTGCGCCTCCCCAGTTTTCTCTCCTGCGCAACGCTCCGATGAGCGCCAGCGTCAACGCCGCCGCCAGTGTAAGCGTTAGCGCCCGCTGCTTCACATCTACACATGGTTCCCTTTAGCGGGAGATGGTGTAATTTTTTTAATATGTTGCTTAATGATTGTTTCTATTGCATTACACTGAACTTGCTGCTCTCTGCCATCAACTAATTCATAGACCAAAGCTTCACCACTTCGAGATTGCTGAAGGGAAAGAAGCGGTCTACGAGGCCATGTAGTAGTATACAACGCCAAGGAAACGAATGAAAATACAGTAACGTTCGCCGCACTTGTTCTGCAAACGTCGATGTGAACAAGGACCTACCTGAACTTGAAATAGCGGTTAAAGGGACTGTCTACCACTCGGAAAAAATTTTTTTGATTGTGGCGAAAATGAGAAGATCGTTCATCACATCAGCGGCAATGAGCATGCTCTTGTTCCACAAAAAAAAGAATTATAATATTAGTTTGACGTCGAAAGTCGACAAAGAATGAGCGCTAGCGTCACCAAACAGCGATGTGGTTCAATCTATTGGTCGGACAAGAAATCCTCGCAGGTAGACTCATTTTGCTTAAAAACAAACATGTGTAACTTGAAATTGTATTTTACGCACTTGAGGCAGCTTTAGGTTGTGCCAAAGA